>KZ651618.1:229208-248472 GCA_001010745.2 Gerris buenoi
AAAATGTTAAAACTATAATTGCTATATATATATATATATAATATAAGGTTTTGACGAATAACTACGTGGTACAGTTTAATTATTTTTGCTAATTCTCTGAAACTATTACAGAAGCTAAAACCCCTGTACTCGATGTATCAAATTATAAAAGTGAAAAGACAAAGAAACCGTTTATTGTAGTCAAACTAAACGACACATTAGTCATAACGAAAGTTAATTTTAATTTTTATTGTTTCGTGGAAAGATTCCCAAACTATTATTATACAGGTGAATCATGATGAGTTAATAGTTCTTTTTAAATGTAAGCGGTCTTACATAAAACAAGTTGAATATTATAAAGCTTATAAATATCTTACTAATATACTACTTACTAGAGAAGTTTTATGGCCATTTTTGTTTTATTATGGAACAATAAAAGATTAGTATTAGGATGAAAATTTGTTGAGTTTTTAAGGTCTAAACTTTACCGAGTTAATCCTGGTTTACACGATCCAATTATACTTGGAATAAGTAACTTTAATCAAATCCACTTTGTCCAAGTGTTTGTGGAACTTTGAAGTATGGCTAACACGGTCCAAGTGTGGAACATTGATACAGTATGAAGTAGCAGCTAAGATGTATTGTGAGAAATGTTTTTCTCTCTAGAACTTTCCAGTTAAACTTCAAAAAAGTTTTAGAACTGTGGTGATATAAATACTTTTTGTAAATTTTATTTTCTTAATAATGGAATATGAACAATGTATAATATAATCCTGTTTCTTTTAGAAGAAGGAAACGAAACGAAAGGGAACAAAACGAAAATGTAGGAAACGAAACAAAAATGAAGGAAACTATATGAAAATGCAGGAAACGAAACGAAAATAAAGGAAAAAAACAAAAATACAGGAAACGAAACGAAAATAAAGGAAAAACGAAAATAAAGGAAACGAAACAAAAATTAAGGAAACAAAAAAAAATTACAGGAAACGAAACGAAAATAAAGGAAAAAAACAAAAATACAGGAAACGAAACGAAAATAAAGGAAACGAAACGAAAATAAAGGAAACGAAACAAAAATGAAGGAAACGAAACGAAAATAAAGGAAACGAAACGAAAATAAAGGAAACGAAACAAAAATTAAGGAAACAAAAAAAAATTAAATGAAACAAAACAAAAATAAAGGAAACGAAACGCAAATAAAGGAAACTAATCTATTTAAGAACCTCGACTATGTTTTTGTCCAATGTGTGATAGCGAGCTATCATTAAGAGGTGTAGTTTAATAAACAAACAACGACTTCATACCAAAAAAATCTCATTTTTCACACAATTCATCTATTTTGCTATTTAATTTAGTTGCTTAGCTTAGTTAGGAAATGCAGCTACTGGTCCTTAGCATGGGCCCCGCGTGGGGTGCGGTGTGATGACTTGCAGTAAATAAATAAAATTAATCTTCTTGAATGTAAACTGGCAATATCTTTTATTTCATTCTGTAAATGTCAGTGTTAGCTTACGCGAAGTGAAAAAACAAATATTATTTGAATTAATGATCATTAAAACAAATAAACATAAATAAGAATAAAAATTATCTTATATGTACTATGTCTTGGTAAAAAAACACGTTTGTTTCTGCACAAGAAGGATGTAATTCTTTTTCAAGTTTTTTAAAATAAGGAGATACACAATACACAGGGTAATTAATTTTATTTGTCAAAGAGGAAATATAAGCTACATATAAGAGTATATGCTATTACATACTGTAATGAGGACAAGGAAGAAGAAAAGGAAGAATTGTTTGATTATAAGTTATAGATAAGCAAGAAGAAGTTTGGACAATAGATGTATGGATGCAGAATCAGAGAAGTTTTGTAAGCCTAGGTGTCTCCAGTCTCCAGTGTCTGAAGACTGGAGACTGGAGACACCCTCTGTCATCTTGCTGGAGATAAACATCTTCACGTGGTGGAAAAATAAAACCGCACTAAGAGAGAACACTAGGAATAGAATTATAAATGGGATAAGATACACGGTTATATCTGTTTAACGTAAGCTATTACAACTCAGAATTAAAATTAACTAACAGATAAACTATAAATAATTCCATAAAAAACAAAATGTTAAAACTATAATTGCATTATGCATTTTTTTTAAAAAAAGTAGAAAATTTCTTGACTTTTATCCATTTATAGAAAATTTAGAGAGACAAAATACACTAGTTTTATGAAAAATTATTTACAAGAATTAAAATTAAATAACAGATACGAATAAATATTCTAAAAACAAATGTTACAACTGTAAAATTGCATTATTAAATTCTTAAAAATGTAGAAAAGTTCTTGACATTTATTTATACATAGAGTTAGGGAGGCAACTTTAACAATAAACAACTAGAATTACAGCAAATTATTTACAAGAATTCATATTACAGATACCTATAAATATTCCAAAACACTATCCCTACCAAGAGCGGACAGACTCGATTGAACACCTCCTATACCTTCCTGACACCCTGACCCTATATCTTCCCACTCGTGTAACGGTAACGTTTTTCGAGATTAATGTGCCATAACCAAAATATAAAAATGTCAAAAAAAAAAACAAAAAAAAAGTTGTATGCAATTATAATCATATAATAAATTCTTAAAAAAGTAGAAAAGTTCTTGACTTTTATCCATATATAGAAAATTTAGAGAGACAAAATACATTAGTTTTACAGAAAATTATTAACAAGAATTAAAATTAACTAACATATACCAATAAATATTGTAAAAATAAATGCACAACTATAATTTTGGATTATGAATTTTTAAAAATGTAGAGAATTTCTTGACTTTTATCTACGAGTATGCATAGAAAAGTTATAAAATACACTGAAATTATTTACAAGAATTAAAATTAAATAACAGATACCAATAAATATTCTAAAAACAAATGTTACAACTGTAATTTAGCATTATAAATTCTTAAAAATGTAGAAAAGATCTTGAATTTTATCTATACATAGAGTTAAGGAGACAAAATAAACCACAAGAATTAAAACTGACAAACAGATACCTATAAATATTCCAAAAAGAACAAAAACATATGCTTCAACTATAAACGCATTAAGAAATTTAAAATAAAGAAAAAGTTCTTGATTTTAATGTATACATAGGACATAGGAAAGTTAAAGAGACATATTAAACAAAAATAAACACTAGTACTACAGCAAATGATTTAGAAGAATTAAAATTAACTAACAGATACCTATAAATATTCCAAAAAACAACAAAACAAATGGTTTCAAGTCAAAACGCATTATGAAGTTTTAAAAATGTAGAAACGTTCATGACTTTTACAGCCATTATTTGTAAGGATTAAAAATTAATGAGAAACTTTTGCTGACACAGAAACATGGGTTAATGATGTCACAAATTTATGGGTTAAAAATGGGTCAACAATTTTATGGGTTAATTGATGTCACAGATTATCCGGGAAGCACAACCTACATTTAAGGACTGATTTTTACTTTCTCATATAAAGAGAAAGTATTGTGATGGCGCGAAAATTCGTTTTTGATGGATTTACACGTTTTGAGGTCCCCTGAGTCCAAAAAAGTGGTTTTTAAAAAATGTCTGTTCGTCGTCTGTGTGTGCAGACGCCTAGAGCCTAAACTACTGGGCCGATTTTGACGAAATTTGGCATACATGTTCAGAAAAATCATACCCCGAGGCGAAATCGAGAAATGAATTTTAGCTCCAAATTTGGGGTCGCTACCCCCCAAAAACTCTGAAAAAACGTGAAAAAAAAATTATTTCTCGAAAACGGTTCCGACGATTTTGATTAAAAAATTCTAAAATATAGTCCATTTAAATACGAATCTAACGATATAAACCGTTTTCCCGGGAAAAATCTAATTCCTGATAAAATGGATTAAAACGCGGACAGAGAGAGCCCGGGTTCGATTCCCCGCCCGGGAGGAGTTATTTTTATAGTAAATTTTGATGAAATGTTCAGTAATAATCAAATCTACATACGAAAACTAATAAATGGGTAAGTAAATATTAAGTATAGTATATGAGAAAGTTTGTCTGAGTTGTCTCGGACCGATTTTTTTTTTTTTTATTCAGTTAAGATGGTTTTGACGAAAGTAGACCGCAGATAGCTCCAAATTATCTTTCCACCGTCTATGCGCTTTTTTAAATTTTGCTAAATCGATACTTTAATTTATTTAAAAAACAATCGAAACAAGTTTAATAAGATTTAAAAAACGGAGCGGGGGAAAGACAAATGAATGTGACAGAAATAGGTTACGAAAGTATTAAATCATTAAATTATACAAAACAGAATGTGAGGAAGCTATGTGCCACACTAATTGGCAGACTATATTTTATCATTATAAACTTAACTGCAATGCTGTCAGGATAAAATAAAATATTTTAAATAAATGCACTCTTTACAAATCCCCTAAATCAGAATTGTTTTCTATTAAATCTATTTTTTACCGAGCCCACCTGAATCTCTTTTAGAACTACTCACCTCAATTAACATTTTAGAAACAAATATTTACTTCAAATAGTGCAATGCGTTATTATTGTTGGCTCTAATTGTTTAGTTCCAAGATAATATAATAGTTTATTTAACACTTCGACTAAATTAAACATTATAAAATGCATAAAGTCAGATGTATATATAGTTAAATATTTAGATCTAGGCCAAAAATATTTCTAGCAGTGTTAATAATATTACATCAGAGAAGCATAACTCATCCGTTCATATTTAAAAATATTTTTATGTGCGGAGATATTTTAATATCGTTTAAAGATACGAGACATTCATTTTTTGGATTTAGAAGTATATTAACTGTTGAGGATATATTTAAATATTGCATTTATGAAGAAATACATAAAATTCTTACATAGAAAATTTCTTTACAGCTTAAGAAATAAATTTATAAATTTACATCCTCAAATAAATATACAGAGTGAAAATTAGCATACAATATACCGAATAATGCGGGGTCAAAACATCTTAACATTCAGTAATTATTAAGCGGCACTTTAGATGGTTACTCCCTTTATAAAAACAACAGAGGGGATTAACAATCTAAAGAAGGCGTAAGGAATGTTCTTCTTTAGACTGTTTCTCCCTTTATGAAAACTAAAGTGTGATATTCCTTTGTCCCAAAGTACATTGGACTTAACATCCCTTTGTCATAATAGTTATTTAGTTAAAGTCATTTATATCCTAAAAAACATAGGGGAGTAACAATCTAAAGAAGTACTCATTCAGCTAGTGATGGAGTACGAAGAACTCGCATACACTAAGAATCATTTTACGGAGAAATCTTCTGAGTACCTACGTAAGTTTTCTCAGGAACATATTGATCTTAAAAAAATGTAATACCTAAAATGTATCTACAGTATAATATCTGTATTAATCGTTAATACAGTATTAATCGTCGGAACCTTTTTCGAGAAATACTTTTTTTTCACGTTTTATCAGAGTTTTTGAAAGGTAGCGCTCCCTAATTTGAAGTTAAAATTCGATTCTCGATTTCGCCTCGGGGGATGCTTGTTCTAAAACATTTATGCAAACATTTCGTCAAAATCGGTCTAATAGTTGTTTATGTTCCACACGTCTGCACTGATGATAGACAGACATTTTTTTAAAAAACACTTTTTTCGACTCAAAGGACCTCGAAACGTGTAAATCCATCAAAATATCAAAATCGAATTTTTGCGCCATCACAATACTAGGTATATCTCTTAATATGAGAAAGTGAAAAAAGAGTTAGAACAAAAAAAAAAAATGATTTAAATAAAAACTCACAGAATTTGAAGAGCAGATTAACAATAATAGAACAACCTCAAAACTAGAAATTTACCTGAAACAAAGTAAATTAAAACTTATTAATTATAACAATTAAGTAATAATATATTTAAATTCTTAATACTAAACAAGTAGATAAGGCGCACTTCACGTAATTACGTGAGGCGATAATTTCCGCCGGTTTCTGTACGACGAAGTACGATTAATTATTATGAGTAATAGTTGCATATTCTTTTTCTACACTTCAAGACCTTAAAATTGATGTGTAACATGCCATGGTAACTAAAAACTTTTTTTTAGCCACTCGCCATATTGGCCTGGCCGCCATCTTGGAAATAGTAAGTGTAAAAACTTCAAAATTTGTCCAGTTGTTTCAAATACCGAGATGAACCTGTGTGCCAAATTTCATGTTTCTAGCTATAGTAGTTTATGAATTGAAACACGCCAACGTACAGACACCAACGGACAGACAGACAGACAGAGCCGTTATATAAGGTTTCTTTATTTACTTTGTACAGAAACCTAAAACTGACACGTAGGATAAAAGTGAGTATCAAGAAATACTTAATAACGAATCATGTCTGTTTGTACTTGTACTGTATTCAATATGTTTTGGGTTCACTATGGAAACCAGATGAGTTTAAAGTATCTCTATGTCATCAGAAAGCAGTAGGGGAGATCTGTGAGCATGCGGCCAAATGTGAACATGGAGTCCGGGGGGTCTAGACCCCTCTGCGACCCCCCTCTTCAAAACCAAGGTCATGAAATATTAGATAGACATAAGGGCGTAACACGTAAGCTTACTCCTTTGACCCCATGAAAGGATATACTGTTTCAAAAACCATCCATCACAAAAAAGTACAAGCATTTTCTGTCAATCCTGATTACTATAGTCTATAAGATTAGAGTTGGCACAATCGAAGGCGGGAAACAACAAACATGGAGGTAGTTTTGGGGTTATTTAAAAGGGAAAATCAATGTTGCGATGTTATATTTTTTTGTGGAACAGAGATAGAGTAGAGCATTTTTTTTCTGAAGTTGCATTCAACATGGGAAAACATACTTCTCTCCCTTGTTGCGTAAATAACTATTACTAACACAAACATTCTAATAATTTAAAAGAAGAGTTAGATTTTAATATTTTCAATAACACGTGCGCAGTAGAGATCTCGCATTAAACTAAAATAGATTAACTCTATCTTTTACATCATAGATAAATATATGGAACTTATGTACGAACAACAGTAATTCTCACTTCTCCGTGAACCATTGTAGAATACTAAATGTCTTAATAACTCTAAATGATGAATAGGATTTTAGTCTTTTATTTTTTGAAATTACAGTTTCTCAAAGATTAATTTCAAATGATTGCAACAGTTGACATGTCTAAATATTAATGTATTTTTTAAAAATATTTTTACCCACTGAAAAAATTTTATTATCACTGAATCGACGTTAAAAACAGTATTACTTCATTCTTAATAAACAACGGACATGGTTGAATTGGCTAGAAAAGGACGAAAAGCAAGAATGAAATACGTGGACGATGGAATTGTATGATTAATATGCACATTTAAAGATGACAGGACTTATTAACGTTATTCTTTTGGACTGACCTCGGAGAAACATTGAATATGCATTTTTTTTTATAGAAAGAATCATATTTTTTTTTAAAGACCAGCTGTGTAACTTCCTTTGAAAATAACAAAAACTAAAATGTGTCATTTAAAAAAAAAAAAAATCTATTAAGATGTTATTAAAAAGATTTGTTTTAAAAATATGGTGCTTCTTACTCAGATTTCTTTAGCTTGTTTTAAAATTAATTTTGTATAAAACTAATTTAAGTTTTATATTAAGACTTTTAATGTTTAAATGAGGGATATGAAGAATAAACGACGGTAGAAAAGAGTGGAAATTTTTTTTTTAAATCAGTCATTATTTTTTCACCTGAATTAAAGTATCAATTTAGCAAAAGTTAAAGATCACAGATGGTTCAAATTAATCTGGGGCTATCTGTGGGTTACTATGGATAAACTATAAAAGTTTCATACAAATCAGATGAGTACTTTTGAAGCTATAGGTGTCAATAAATGTATGTTTGTGCGCATGTGGAAGAGAAACAAATAGGCGCAGAAGATTGAAACTTATAAAGGACCAACAATGAGCTAATTATGACCAACCATCCAAATTCCATAAAAATCGGAATAGTAGTTTTTAAGATATGTTAGTGCACAAGAATTGAGCGAAAGACCGAAAGACAGATAAGGAACCAAAATGTTCCCTGATGCCTGAAAACGGATTTCTGTCTTGGGATTTTTTTTTTTTTAAATCGGAGACAAAATATTTTCATTCTTCAGAACGATCACATAGCTTCTGTTACCTTCGGCAAGCTCGGAAACAATTAATCAATTTTATTCATCTTTAATTTGACTCTCTCACTTGCAAAAAATATACGTGTGCTAATGATATTACTAATACTAAGATAATTTAATTGTTATTTTTTAAAATGTTTTTAGTAATGAAAAGTATAAGTTTAAATTAGACATTTAGCATTTATATTAAAAACTTCACATTACATATTATATTAATAATATATTAACGTTTTATTTCTCATCTTTGAGGAAGAAAAAAAAAAAAAAAAAACGATCAAATTAATACGGAAATAAAATATTTTAGTAATTTCATTCTAATTGGCAATAACAGCTTAATTATATTTGGTTTTACAACATATGATTCTCGGAATAGATTATTTCGTCTAATTTTCCCCCCTTTTTGAAAAATTGGGTCGTTGGAAAGTTGAAGACGTTATTAAGGCGAGGTTGAGACGAAAAAAAAACAAACCAGACGAAAGTAAACTTTCGGACACAGGATCTGGTTTGCCGTTCTCCACAAATAACAGGAAACCTTCGACTTAATCTCACGTAAATGATTTGAATACGTTTCCCTTAAATGTCTTAATACAAATGAAATTTATAGATATTTCTTAATACAGATGTATGTATATAATAATAGATATTTTCATTTTACCTAAAATGTACGAAAGAAAACTAAACCAAAAAAATCGGTCAGAGACAACTCAGACAAACTTTCTCATATAGTTTTCGTATATTAATTTAATTATTATTAAATATTTCATCAAAAATTATCATAAAAATAACTTCTCCAGGGAGGGAAATCGAACCCAGGCTCTCTCCATCCGCGTTTTATGCTATTTTCTCAGGAACTAGATTTTTCCCGGGAAAACGGATTAAACCGTTAGATTCGTATTTAAAATGATTACATTTTAGATTTTTTTTTATCAAAATCGTCGGAACCGTTTTTGAGAAATACATTTTTTTCACGTATTTTTTAGAGTTTTTTGGGGGGTGCGCCCCCAAATTTGGAGCTAAAATCCATTTCTCGATTTCGCCTCGGGGTATGATTTTTCTGAACACGTATACCAATTTTCGTCAAAATCGGCCCAGTAGTTATAAGGCTCCATACGATAGACAGACATTTTTTAAAAACCACTTTTTTGGACTCAGGGGACCTCAAAACGTGTAAATCCATCGAAATCGTATTTTTTGCATCATCACAATACTTACTCTTTATATGAGAAAGTAAAAAAGAAAAATAGTTTATCAATTAGTGTGGCACATTGCTTCCTCAATTTTTTTTAATATATTTTAATGATTTTATACATTTAAAACCTTTTTTTAGTTAAATATATTTCAATTTAAATACCCCCGTTTTTCGGGTTTTGTAGATACTTCTAAAAACCCTTATGCCGAGGGTGATGTGTCCGTCCGTCCGTCGCTCTTTGGTTCATAGGGCCCGAACCGTTCAAGCGAAAGAGCTGAAATTTGGAACACTGGTGTAACTTTTTGACCCAACCACAGGAAAAATATGCAAAAGTCCATAATTAGATTTGCGCATGCGCAATTCAAAAAAATGTGGTAAACTCAAAAATTTACATTTTTTAAATTTTTGAGTGGGATATCAAATGAAAGCTGCTGATGAGTAGAACACAAATATATATATGCTTTTTCAAATTTTGCATTCCTTATAAGGGGAAAAAATCAAAATATACCCAAAAAAAATTCCCCCCCCCCCCCAACCACTATAGATCGGCTGGTGCTAAAATTTCGAAATAATTCATGCTAATACCTTATATTAGGGCGATGATATTTCCGGGAGTTCATTCAAAGGCTTTAAAAATTGCTAATTTTGTGCGCAAAAATTTGGGGTGCGCCCAAAATTTTATTTTTTTAAAATTTTGAGTTGGGTATCAAATGAAAGCTGCTGAAGAGTAGGACTCAAATATATATTTGCTTTTTTAAATTTTTTATTCTTTAATGTTTTTATAAGTCAAAATATACCCAAAAAAACATCCCCCCCCCAAACTTTATATAATGGCTGAACCGTTAATTTTAAAATATTTCATAGTTATACCTTATGGTGGGGCGATGAAAATTTCCATAAAAATGTAATTTATCTTGTCGTTAATACAGATAAAAAACATTGTGACCTCCCGGGGGATCGAACCCGGAACCCTTTGGATCGAAGACAAAAAAATCATAATTACATAACGGGTGTGCTAATTCATCTACAAAACCCTAAAAAGTACTTGGGGCAAGTACTTCCCTGTGATTTTTTTAATTGTCAAAATTGTTTGGACTTTTTACATGTTTTAAAGTATCAATTTAGCAAAATTTAAAGAGCATAGACGGTTTGAAATTAATCTGGTGATTTCTGTGGTCTACTTTTAACAAACAATCCAAATTTCATAAAAAACCAAATAAGTACTTTTGAAGATATAGGTGTAAATAAATGTATGTTTGTGTGGATGTGGAAGAGCAACAAAAAGGCGCAGAAGGTTGTAACTTATATGGGACCAACAATGGGCTAATTATGAAATTTAGCCCAAATTTAAGCTTTGAAAATTTAAGCTACCATACAAATTTCATTAAAGTCAGACCTGTATTTTTTAAAATGTGTCGCAAAAATTGAGAGACAAACAGACGGAGCGAAAGACGTACAGACAGACACGGGACCAAAAATGTTCCCTGATATCTGAAACGAATTTCTGAAGACGTTTTTTTTTGTTTTTGTTTTTCGTTCTTAGAAATGATTACGTATCTTCCGTTACGTTTGTTAAACTCGAAAGCAAAAACATTTTCAAAATTTAAATTTCAATCTGGAACCAGTTAAAATATTGAATACCCATAACAAACGCAGGGTATAATTAAACATTCACACACTCTAAGTTATAAAAGTAATGAATTTATGTCTACATTAAACGAATAAGATTTATAATTTATGAAGAAACGACCACTGTTTTTTAATAATAAGCATAATTAAATCATTACAATATTCATAATGAAAAAAAAAAAATGGAGGCAAGGATAAGTAGTTGGTGACCAAAAAGTACATCATCAATCGATTTTTTCCATAACAAAATAAACTTCATTTTTTTATGAAAAAAAAAAAAACACAAAACCAGCTTTCACCAATGAGTACATATAGAGATCCTTTTTTTTATCTGTTCATCTTAAAAAAAAGAAGGGTATAGTCAATGACGAAATTTAAAGTAAAAGAAAAAAAAAAACAATTTCAATTTAAAAATGGCGATTCAGGAAACTTTAGTCGGGCTTAAATGGAATTTTTTAAAAAAAAGATGGTTATAGAAATCGAGAGTGACGCCTCTGCATAATTACAGGACGGTCAAAAATGGGAGGGGCCGTTGTATTATCGATACTTGTTTTTATTTTTATTTTTTTTTAGAGAGAAGATAAAAGATGAAGACTTGAAGACTTCGTTGTGAAGTCTAGATGTTATCCAACAAAGTTGACAGGACCAAGATGCTAAAAAAAACACCATAAAAAGACTCCATTTGGAAAAAAAACAACTTCTCCAGACATTTTCCTTAATAAGTGGATACCTCTATGGAGGTATGAGATATCACCTTTCTGGATTAGGTCACAGACGTAACCCACCTTATGATGGCCAATTCCATTTAGGTTTATTCAACGATTCTATGGAGAAAAAAAAATAATACCTTCTTTAGTACACTTCATTATAATTTGTAAGTTATGAAGTGTTTCATAATTATTTTTTACTTTAGTAGGTTTTTAACAAAGAAGGTTAAGCGTTTGCTAATAAGATAATATTTATTTAAAAAAAAGCTAGGTTTGCAAAAAACATAAAGTGCTTAGAGAATATACTATACAGGTATCATTTTAAGGTCACAAATAGATAGTTTGTTCTGGTAGCAGAAATCAGAAATAGAAATAGAACTAATAGTACAATTTATGCTATATCATTACAGTAGCAGTATGATTAGAAAGATTGTTTGTTTTCCAAGCAGAAAGAGAAGTAGAACTAATAGTACAATTTATGCTATATCATTACAGTAGCAGTATGATTAGATAGATTGTTAGTTTTCCAAGCAGAGAGAGAAATAGAACTAATATAGTACAATTTATGCTATATCATTACAGTAACAGTATGATCAGATAGATTGTTTGTTTTCCTAGCAGAAATAGTAATAGAACTAAAAGTACAATTATATCATATCACAGCAGTAGGAGTATGATTTAATAGATTGTTTGATTTCCTAGCAGAAATAGAACTAATAGTGCAATTATGTCACATCACTGCAGTAACAGTATGATTAGATAGATAGTTAGTTTTCGAAGCAGAAATAGAAATAGAACTAATAGTGCACAATTATGTCACATCACTGCATTAGCAGTATGATTTAATAGATTTTTGGTCTTCCTAACAGAAATAGAACTAATAGTATATATTATGTAACATCATGACAATAGCAGTATGATTAACATTTATTTCCGAAATAATTTAGTAATTACTGAATTATATGAAGAACGCTGCTTTGGACATACTTAAGTTTTTATTAGCTTGCTTTCTTGTTTGTTTGTTTGTGGGTCCAGTACAATTCTTGCAATCGATTTTTAACTAACTTCCCGAGTAGCAAGACAATTGAAACTTTTAGAATAGCTCAGAACACGATAGTAATTCTTTATTTTAATACTTTAAGCCATCTTTCAGCACAATTTAATTAGTTTTCAGCAAATTTTGCTGTAAGGAAAAAATCCGCTAGTTATTTTATTTGTTTTGACATGACCCATATTTACGATCTTCATTTTGATGGATTTCACAATCAAATTATACTATCAATCATTACCTACATATATGATTTAAAAGAAAATTTAAAAACGTAGAATATAAAAAATTATTTTTATCTTGTAATTATTATAGATATTAAATAACAATTATTGCATTGATTACATTGGAACAGCCATTATTCCTAGTTAAAAAATAAAGCATTTTTTGATTTCAGCAAGAATGCATTTTTTTTTTTTTAGCAAGATGTCAGAACCTAAAGGAATTTAGTTATCGTTAAAAAGATCGAAGGCATTTACGTGAAAAAAGTTGAATTTAAGTAAAAGACTTTTTATGGATAAGTAAGAGAGCTTAAGATAACTTTCTTCTTTTTCTTCATTAAAGGTAATACCATCAAGTTATATATCAAAAGAAGGTATTAGAAAAAAAAAACTAAATAAAGATTTATTTACAGTCGCCTTAATAGATCTTTAACTAGAAAAGAATGATGTCTTCGAAGTTAAAGTGTTTAAAGAGACCAAGATATCCACAACTTTCCCTTCGGACTTCGGACTTTGGACTTAAAGGACGAATTCCTTCTCAAGTGACTCGTGGGAAGGAGTTAAAAGCCGCTATCTCAAGTTAGGATATGGTAAAGAGAGTTGACTTCAAACCATATTATGGTAAACTTAAAACAGTTAAGCCTGTCAAGTTAATATTGAATAAAGCAGTGAACGATTTTATAGGTATCGTAACAGCGAATAGGGGAAAAGAACTGCCACTTAAATAAGTATAGGCTTCTAAGTATTACGACTGAGAATATATAAGAATCTATATTTTGCAGAGAAAATGGTAAATTTTCTCCATATACGAGTTGTAATTTTACGAATTCATCAACAAAATAGTTGAGGCACCGCCGAAGGAGAAAACTTCATTAGCTCGCGAGGCCTTAAGGCCGAGGGAGATAATCCCGAGAACAGAAATACTTCGATCCACTTCGACTCACCTCTAAATGATTTATAACGTTAAAAATTGATGCGCCATAAGCTGGGATTGAACCAGTGACCTCCAGCGTAAGAAGCGTTACCGCTAGCAATGTGCTACCAAACCAGATTGAAACTTCCGGCCTTAAACTTTCTATTTTAACAGTAGTAACCTACCTATACCTATAATATCTATTTAAATTTTTTGATCATATTTAATTCTGCCCGTTATCACGGGCATAACGGCTAGTTATTAATATAATGTAGTTATTTATTACATTAAAATTATTATCATAAGTTCAATTCAACTTTTCAAAGATACATAAATGTGTCCATATGATTAGTAAAAATTCTTAAATATTCCTGTTAAATTTAAAAAAAATAAAAAAAATAAAAAAAATATACGTTGAATATTAATCAAAATAAAAAAAAAGATTGTCTTGTTCTTTTATCACTTCCATTCATTCTATCTCTCATCAATCTTGTCTATAGAAGCTTATCACTCACATAAATCTCTGGTTCTTGGGACGGGTAAACCATCATAGAAAAAAAATAAATGTGATTAGCATATGTGCAATTCGTGACGATGATACTGAGTCTGGTTTAAGACATGTAGAAGACTGTCTCAGTTTGTCGAAGCTCATATCTCAGATATAATAGCAGAGTTTGGTTCTCTCATGTCTCAGATATACCAGCAGAGTTTGGTTCTCTCATGTGGTTTTATGGTGTCAGGCTGACGTGATCCCAGTGGAATTCCTTCATGCAGATCCTTTCAATTCAGTTTATAATAAACACCCTAGAGTTGTTATGATCTCGTTTATCTTAAACTGGATTTTTTTTTTTTTTTTTTTTTTTTTTTTTTTTTTTTTTTTTTTTTTTTTCTTGTTTATTTCTTCTTCTCTTCTTTTTAATTATTCAGCTTGTTTATTTTTATTTCACATTTGTGACAATATAGAACTGCGATACATATGGACAAAACAAAATAGACATGTAGCTTTAGCAATCAAATGAACTTCTATGTTTTTAAGTTTTTAAAAAAATAAAAAATAATGATAATAATCAAAATAAATCCTGTTTAATTAACAGACTCAATAGAAGAATGGATTACCTTAAAAACTTAGCAGAGGTTAAGTTGAATATTGTTAAGAACCAAAGGGGGTTTTAAGTTGTTTATATGGTAAATTGATTGGGTTTTAAAATAATGTCTTAAGAAAGAATATCTTAAACCACATCTGAACATTCAGATTCCATGCAGTCATTTAATTATTATGCTAACTGTGCACAACATTTTAGAAAAAAAACCAAAAAAAAAAAAAAAAAAACCACTTAACATTTACTCACTCCAGAATTATTAATATAGCTCGTAATACCTTGGTCTGATTAATGTAATTATGGAGTGCAAAAGGGACTTGAATACAAAAACATTTTGTCAAAATTTATCATTAAAAAAAAAATCAAATCCAGCCCTTCTCCGTCCACGTTTAAAGCTACTCTCTCTGGAACTAGATTTTTCCTAAGAAGCTAATATCATTAGATTTGTATTTCATTTAACATTTTAGATTTTTTTTTTTAATTAAAATTGATGGAAACCGTTTTCAAGAATTATTTTCAGGGAGTTTTTGTGGGGAATAGCGCCCCAAAATAGGGAGCTGAAATTCACCTCGGGATATGATTTTTCTAAAAATGCATCCAAATTTCGTCAAAATCGGTCCAGTAGTTAAGGCTCCAGGCCATTTTTTTTTTTTTTTTTTTTTTTTTTTAAAACACTTTTTGGACCACTTATCCATTAAATCTCCAAATCAATTATCGCGCCATCACAATACTTTCTCTTTATATGAGAAAGTAAACAAAAAAAAAATAAGAATAAGAAGAAAAATAAACAAACGAAAACGATAAAGAAAAAAATAATTTTAGTAACGTCCAGAAAAATCTACAAGCATTGAAATTAACTTCCAAAACAAACTGGTCTCAAATATAGAGTGGTGACGTAGTGACCTATACTTACTGCTCCTGAATAAGTATAATTCAAGGTGTACAACAAGTGCAACAACCATCAACCATTAACAATGTTGTTAACAATGTTGTTAGTAACAACCAATAACAGCTTTTATCAATTTGGCTTCAAGACTCGACAAACAAAATAAAAGTGAATTATACCGGTAATAAACGTTTCAAAGCTGAATCTTTACAAATTAACTGCTTTGGTAAACAGACAAAAATAACTAGGGGCAAACAATGTTTATAGATTCAAACTACTGATTTAAACAAACCAAAATAATAGAGCAAACGATGAATTTATTAAAAATAAATGAGTGAGTGAGGTTGAAAATATTATACCGAGAACTAAAATCGATTAAAAAAAAAATATAAAAAAATGAAAAATAAAAACAAATAACAAATATCGGGTAAGAATATTATTACTAAAAAATGATAAATACAGTGTAAGAAACTTATCGCCAGTTATTTATCAAAACTTAAAATCAGTAGGCAATATCAAAATATTTAAAGATAAGGATATAATGAACCGGTACTGACGGTTGCTAGGTGAGTATGGGTATGACTCATAGCACTCCCATATTCAAATTAATTTTAATTATAATGATTATAATTAATTTATAATTATTTTTTAGAGCACTGATGATGGTCCTATAGTGACTATAAAATAATTTTATGGGCGGAAAAGTTTGCTGAATTTTTACCTTCTCATATAAAAAGAAAGTATTGTAATGGCGCGAAAATTCGAATTTGAGATTTTTATGGATTTACACGTTTTGAGGTCCCCTGAGTCCAAAGAAAGGTTTTTAAAAAAATGCTTGTCTGTCTTCTGTCTGTGCAGCCCAAACTACTGGGCCGATTTTGACGACATTTGGCATACATGTTTAGAAACATCATACCCCGAATCGAAATCGAGAAATTAATTTTAGTTCCAAAACGGTTCCGAAGATTTTGATTAACAAAATGTAAAATGTTAGCCCGGGTTCGATTCCCTGTCGCGGAGAAGTTATTTTTATGCTAAATTTCGATGAAATATTCAATAATAATTAAATGTAGCTATGAAAACTAATAAATGGAAAAAACTGGATGAAGTAATTATGAACTCGTATATGAGAAAGTTTGTCTGAGTTGTCTCGGACCGATTCTTTATTATAACGCCCTTATGATGACCTCCACAAACGCTTCATATCAATACGGATTTAATTAAAATGATACGACCATACAGACTTGAATAAAAATAAGCATAAAATATATTTTGCAGAATGCCTTATAAATACATATAAGGACCATAAATATTTTCATTTTAACTAAAAATCATGTGGTTTTAGAAAAGCATAACACAAATAATCCTAAGTGAAATTTAATATGCACATAATGAATAAATAAAAATCTCGGGACAAAAAAAAAAAAAACACTAAAGTGAAACAAACATTTATGTTGGTAGTTTTAATGTATCTTAAAATGGTAAACATAATGTACAATGTACATACTATAATTGTGAAATAAGTTAAATATTAAAAATTATAAAAATTAATAATAAATCATAAATATATATAAAGTAGAACGTGCTTGAAAATAAAAATATAATACATTTTTTTAAATAAGGAGAAACTTTTAGGAATTCAAAATATAAAATTTAAAAAAAAAATACAATCGTAAACTATGAGGACAAAAACCGGACTTAAATAAAATAAGGAAAAGTTGGAAATAAGCCAGAGTATAGAAGGAACGAGTGAGACAAATTATATTATGATCATAACAATATAATATAAGAAGGTACAACTATAAAATTATTAAAAAATAAAAACTTTATATTAAAAGAATAATGAGATGAAATAAAAATAAAAAATCCAAATGTAATTTCTTCCAAGTAGAGATGTATAGTTTAAGTTCATAAAAGCAAGAACTATATTTTATAGGTATCAAAGGAACGATACATAATTTTACAATGTAATAAACCGGTAAATATTGAATAATAATATAATGGAAAAATTCCATTCCTTTTTCTCCATGACCTTTGTACTAAGAAATATTTCGATAAATAAATTCAAATATGTAATTTAGTATCGAATTTATATGTTTTAAAAATACTTAAAATACACAAACAAAACTCATAATAATGTATGTGAAACAGTAAAAAAATACTTAAGAAAGTAGAAACAATTCAGAACGTATCAACATAATAATACATAAAGTAGGATATGAATAAATTTAAGTTCAAATCAATTATAAGACAGTAATTCACGTAAAAGGTAAAAATTAAATTAAATATCACAGGAAAGTAATTCATATAAAATTAATTCGTTTAAGACTGCGTATACCCTAAAGCTTGTTGCATACTTTTGCCGCTAGATGCCTCTGACAATCACAACAAGGTGACAATTCTACGTAAGCGTAAGGTTATTAAAGATTGCCGCGTATTTCTGTTTTCTAAAACGTCACAATATTTACATTTCAACTGACATAACTATATGGATTCGCGTTATCAATGTCGTAGTTTTATTTGTTTTTTGTAAGAAAAGTAATATTGAGCTTTTTATTTTTAGAAAATGATAATTTTACTTTGAAGTATTTAATTCTTTATTTGAACGTTTGAAGATTGAAAATGAAGATGAAATAATTTAATGTGTCTAGTCTTTGGAATATTATAATATAATGTCCATGTTGTTATAAAATCATGGTCGATACTAAAATCTTTATTATAATCTTCAGATATTATGGTTCTTGTANAGTTCTTATCTGATTTTTAAGAAACTTTTATAGTTTATCGAAAGTAGCCCGGAGATAACACCAGATTAATTTCAGTTTTATTTCAAATGTAGCTCTTGGAGATAGAAGAAATTTTCATCTCACAAAAAATGACGTGAAATATGTCGCGCTTTTTAATATCGTCCCAGGAAGTTAGGATTTAACAGGAGGTCGATAGCTTTTTATTTATAGTACAATATTTTGACGATAGGCGAGCTGAAGTTTGAATAAATGACATGCAAAATGTGACGCTCTTAAATATCGTGCCAGGAAGTTATGATTTAACAGGAGGTCGATAGGTTTTCCTTTATAGTACAATATACATACGCAATATATATATACAATATACATACGCAATATATATATACAATATACATACGCAATATATATACGCTAGGCGGGGGCTGAAGTTTTAATAAATGACATGCAAAATACAACTCTCTTAAATATCGTGCCAGGAAGTTAGGATTTAACAGGAGGTCGATAGGTTTTCCTTTATAGTACAATATTTTGACGCTAGGCGGGGCTGAAGATTCAATAAATGACATGCAAAATATGACACTCTTAAATATCGTGCCAGGGAGTTAGGATTTAACAGGAGGTCGATAGGATTTCCTTTATAGTACAATATTTTGACGCTAGGCGGGG
>KZ651618.1:270876-283171 GCA_001010745.2 Gerris buenoi
TTTCCTCTCAAGGGTGGATGAGATGATATCTACAACTCTGTGGCATTGCTGAATGGTTGAATGAAGGGATCGGAAACCTAGTTGATGATTTGGGATTATGTTTAAGGATTCTATTATAGGGTAGATACGCCGAAGGAGTAATTTCTCTAGAATTTTACCCATAACAGGAAGGAGGCTGATGGGTCTGTAGGAGGTTGGAAGGTGAGAGGGTTTTGAAGGTTTAGGGATCGTGATTATTTTTGCAAATTTCCAGAGAGTAGGGAAATATGTGGTTCGGAGAACAGAGTTGTAGATTTGGGTTAGGTAGAGGATTCCTTTCTTGGGAAGTTGTTTCAGGATATTCGAAGTGATTAAATCGTAACCAGGGGCTTTGTTTGAAGGGAGGTTTTTAATTGTGTATGAAACATCGGAGGGATTGAAGGCTTTAGGAGGAGGGGAAAGTTGAAGAGGTGTTAATAGATCTTCTTCTATGGTTGAGGAATGATTATGGTCAAGGATATCGGGATGGGGAGAGAAGAGGTTGGAGAGATGCGCATGTTGAAGAGAAACAAATGGGCGCGTAAAAAGTTGACTACAAATTGCACTACAATTTGACATGTAGTTTTTAAGATAATATGTTGGTTCACAAAAATTGAGCGACAGACAGACCGACAGACACGGAACTATAAATTTTCTCTGTTTTCTGAAGCGGACATTTGTCTTGGAATTTTTGAAATCGGAGACATAAAAAAATATTGGTTCTTCAGATCAATCACATAGCTTCCGTTACCTTCGGTAATTTCGGATGTAATAACTACTTCACCCGAGATTTTATTTTTTTTATTGAACTAAATAAATATTAAAATATAAATTTAAAATGTATTAAATAAAAATTATTCAAATATAAAACTTACAATCTTAGCATATTGAAATTACACAGTTTACATACCTGCGAACATAAATGGAAAAAACAAACCATTAAAATATATCAAAACATGCTATTAAAAGTTACCAAAAATGTTTCCTGATACCTAAAAAAAATATTTCTGTTTTGGAATTTTTGAAATCGCAGTCATATAAAATATTTTCGTTCTTCAAAATGATTAGGATAGTTTTCGTTACCTTCGGTAAGCTCGGAAGCAAAGAAAATACCAAATATTTAATTAGCTTTTAATAAAAACTAGCCGTTAGGCCCGCGGTAACGGGCAGAATAATAAATATGGTTGAGAAAAAGAGCTGAGAGATAATTAGTTATAATTAAAATAGATACTTAAAGAGATTACATAGTAAGTTTTATACAGTTATAATTAAAACATTTAAGTAGGAAGTTTTGTGCTCCGATATTCGTTACATAGGTATGGCGCAAATGGTTTAGTATCTGGCTTACTCCCAGTAGCCCTGGGTTCGATCCCAGCTTATGGCACATCAATTTTTAACGTTATAAATCATTTAGAGGTGAGTCGTTGTCGTTGTTGGGACACTACTCGATTATATAAAAGATTCTGTTGTTAATCGAATAACATAAAAGCATATCAAATTATACCACAAAGTTATATGAGTAACATACCAGTTATATTAGTATATTGTATCATATGATTTATATTCTATAGAATCTTAAATAAAAAAAGAGAACAAGAAACATATTATTAAATGTAAATAACAAATAAATATTTGCAAGATGAATAATAAATAATTGTACAAAAATTATCATAATAGACATTTTCCAATAATATTATAAATAAAATAATTAGATTGATTTACAATTATGTTATGCTATACAAAAGCATATTGAAGTGTTAAATTTCTTCTTTTTTTTCAAAACTAGAAATTGAAGTAGAAAAACTATTTGTATTTGCAATGTTTTAGCGCTAGAATGAAGGCAGTTGGAAGAATTAGTGGCATATGAGTCACCAATTAGCATTCGTCCAGAGTGGGATCGCATCGTATATATGCATACGACATTGAAACTCAGTCTAACCCGACTAACTTCAAACCTAGTTGGAAAAACAATCCTGTTTCTTTAATACAAATTCTTTAGCTTACATAAGGTCATCTTTGAGAAGATAAATCAGTTTCGATACAGTATTTTAATATATGTGTGATCCACTCACTATTATAGGTCGTCATAAATAATTAGGAACTTCTTTAGATTGTTACTCCCTTATGTGTTTTTAGAATATATAATCGCAAGATAAAAAGAACTTTTTATTTACTACGTTTTTAAATTTTCTGTCATAAATCATAAATTTGAAACCAATTAAAATGAGATTGTAAATAAGGGACATGCCAAAACAAATAAAATAACTTGAGGATTTTTTTCCGAACTAACTTTCCTTACAGCATAATTTGCTGAAAACTAATTAAATTTTGCTGAAAGATGGATAAAAGTATTCAAATAATGCATTAATCATCGTGTTCTGAGCTATTCTAAAAAGTTTCAAGTAAAGTTCTAGCTACTCGGGATGTTAGTTAAAAATCGATTGCAAGATTTGTACTGGACAAACAAACAAGAAAGCAAGCTACTAAAAACATAGTAAAATTATAAAAACTAAACAACTATTAAGACAAAATAATGTTTAGTCATATATCAAAATCAAAATAATATTTAGTCATAATATCACACTTCTGTTTTTATAAGGGGAGTAACAGTCTTAAGAAGAATACTCCGTACATCTTCTTTAGATTGTTACTCCCATATCTTTTCTTTAAAAGGGGAGTAGCAATCTAAAGAAGAATACTCCGTACATCTTCTTTAGATTGTTACTCCCATATATTTTCTTTAAAAGGGGAGTAACAATCTAAAGAAGAATACTCCGTACACCTTCTTTAGATTGTTACTCCCATATCTTTTCTTTAAAAGGGGAGTAACAATCTAAAGAAGAATACTCCTTACACCTTCTTTTGATTGTTACTCCCATCTTTTTTCTTTATAAAGGGGAGTAACAATCTAAAGAAGTGCCAATAATTAGTTATTTCGAATGAGATTTTGTAGTAACACATCATAATTATGACAAGAAAGGTTGTTAGAAAGGAAAACATCAAACAATATTGTCACCAAAATTATGACTAATACCTAATTAGTCATAATTAGGTATATTTTAGGTCATATTTTAGCAAAAACAATTTTTTTCCAGATTTTAAAATTATAATCAACTTAAAAAAGAGATATCTATCTGAAAGACATATCTATGAGAATATTTATTTTTTGGAATTCATGCAAAAAAAAAAAAAAAAAAAAAAAAAAAAAACAGATGTAAAAAATAACTTAATAAGAGAAATAATAAAAATCTCGTATACCTAGTACATGGCAGCAAGCTATTTCTTCAGTCATAAAAAAAGTTTTTACTAAAATATGTATAAAAAATGCACTTTGGAGGAGCAAGGTTTTTTTATGCAGGTTATTTTAGGGTTAAAATGACCGCCATTTCGGAATTGGTTATTTAATAAATTACTAGCCGTTAAACCCGTGGCAACGGGCAGAATACATATGGTTGAAAAAAAAAAGAGCTGAGAGATAATTAGTTATAATTAAAATATTTAATTAGATATTTACTGTTTAAATAGTAAGTTTTATGCTAAATGTTTCATTACAGTGGGATGGCTCAGTGGTAGAGTTATTGCGTCAGGTGCTGGAGGTCAATGGTTCAAACCCAGCTTATAGCTTATCAATTTTTAACGTTATAAATCATTTAGAGGTGAGTCGCCGTCGCCCGTCGTCGGGACACTACTCATTTCACTACTCACTACTTTCATTTGTACAATTTGTATTGTTTGTACAAACTTTTATAAATTAAAATAGACTAATATTATGAAAAAAAAAAATAAATAAATAAGAAATTGAAATCCCAACAACTGTTCTTAAACATTCATTGAATTGTTTCTTCTAACCTACATTGTACACATACTGAAAGTGCACTTTTTATTACTTAATTATGCAGTTACTCAGTATAACGTGATAATGCTTTTAATCTTAATGTTTTAAGTTGTTAAGGAAATTGAATTTCACTTAAAAAAAAGTACAATAGAACAGAATAAAAAGAGAAAATCATTATTGTTTTTTTCAACATGAGAAATTATATTGGAAATATAAAATACTAGCCGATATGCCCGTGGCAACGGGCAGAATAAATATGGTTAAAAAAGAGCTAGTTATAATTTAAATAGTAAGTTTTATGCTCGTAGCTTCAGTGCAAGGGCGTGGCTCAGTGGTAGAGGACCCACCTCATGTGTTGGAGATCACTGGTTCAATCCCACCTTATGGCGCATCAATTTTTAACGTTATAAATCATTTAGAGGTGAGTCTTCGCCCGTCGCCGTCGCCCGTCGTCGGGACACTACTCGATTATATAAAAGATAAGAGCATCGTAAGTAATATACTTAAAGAGAAAATGAAGATAACAAAAAACAAAACAGAAAGTAGCTAATCTTAAGTTAATGCCTGCGATTGAGAATTAACTAATATTAAGTAATACTATAAAACTTTATATTTTTTCCCTGATTATGAACTAAAAGTGTTCAACGATCTCTGAAACAGATTTCTGTCTTGGAATTTTTGAAATCGGTGACATAAAATATTTTCGTTCTTGAGAACGATCACATGGTTTCCGTTACATTCAGTAAGCTCGAAAGCAAACAAGACAACGGACGGACAGACAGACAGACTGACAGACAGAGTCGTTATATAAGGTTTTCTTTTTGTACTTTGTACAGAAACCTAAAATGTGTCCATTAAATATAAAAGAGGGATTCTTCACTGAATTATTTAAATAAATTTTTTAACAGTTAAAGGTAAAAGATAAAATAACTAATTTTATTTTTATTTAAACCCCAAAGCAAATTAGAATATATAAAAAGAAAATCAATCAATCAATTAATTTATTAAAACATTTTATCAAAGGTATAAATTATTTAACTTTCAAATCATACAAAAAAAAAAAAAAATGAGCGCTGAAGGTTGAAACCTACATAGGACCAACTATGAAATTTATGACCTAACATGCACATTTCATATAAAAAAAAAAAAAAAATCAAATGCTCTAATTACACCGGGCTAATGCACTGCGTCAGTGATGCAAACATATGTTTACCAGATCCGGCCAATCTTTTACATCTGTTCCAAAAATAAGTTATTAACCCCAGATCCTAGATTTCTTCTTTTTTTTTGTTAGAACTTTTAATAAAAAACAGATTCAAAGTTTAAAAGGAAAAGAGTCTACTGATTAAATTTACAGACAAATTACCAGCAGGTAAAGAATTAATTGTAAAAAGAGGTAGAGAAAAAACATTTGACAACTTTTAAAACCAAATATTTAAACAAAAGAATAAAAAAACAATACTTTTCCTACTATTAGTAGTGAGGAAAAGTAAAAAAAATATAATTAACATTCCCAGAACAATTAGATAGATTAAACATAAAATGTATTTATACTTTATATAAATAAATAAGAGAATAACAGTAAAATGTTAGCATTTGCCAGTTTTATAAAAAGTAAAGGAGGAGACATTCAAATTACGTTTACAATCAATTTAGATCGTAAACAATCTTAAAATCCTTTTTTTGTTTAATTACAGTAGAGCACCAGCCAAGCCTTTTGAAGTAATCGAAGCAAAGAAATTACTTTTATCGTCTAAAATAAAATATATTTTTGCGTTTGATTTACTTCCAAGCTTACCGAAGGTAGAGGAAGCTATGTGATCGTTCCGAAGAATTCGTAAGTAGATATTAGATGTCCCTATTTATTAAATTCTTATTTTTAAGTAGGTCAATTAGGGTATATGTAGTGAGAGTTAACAACTCATGGTGGGTAGAAATTGGCTATATTTCGTCCCTTCTGAAGAACGAAAATATTTTGTCTCCGATTTCAAAAAATTCCAGAAAGAAATCCGTTTTTAGACATCAGGGAACATGTTTGGTCCAGTGTAGGTCTGTCTGTCGGTCTGTAGATATATTTTGCGAATCAACACATCTTAAAAGCTACAAATTTGATTTTATTGAAAATTGGATGGTAGGCCACATTTAGCTCTCATTGTTGGCCTCATATAAGATGCAAAAATTTGCACCAATTTGTTTTTCTTTCAATAATTTATTTATTCATTCATTAATTTATTTTCTTCTTTTTTTTTTCTTTTGGGTTTTAGTGCCGATCAACTGGCAGTGTTATAACAGGACGGGAGTATTATCCTGACACTTTACTCATCTACTCGATGAGATCATCAATGTGAAACATGTCTCACCTCCCTGGGATTCGAACTCGGATCCGGGGTTTAGACCTCGGTTTCATAGTCGAGAGCGTTAACCACTCGGCTACGCCATTAATTTATTTTTATATATATCTGTAAAAGTATTCGTCTATTTTTAATGAAATTTAGATGGTTGGTCAAAAGATGCCTGTAGATCGCCCCAGATTAATTTCAACCGTCTGCGCTCTTAAAATTTTACTAAATTGATACTTTATTTTTGCGCATTAACATAACTTAAAAAGTTTCTCATATAAGTAATGCATACATAATATATTTTAAAGAAATATATATATATATAAATCGTTTTCCGATAGTGGATCATCTACAGCAAAATTGCGAAGAATCTTGACTTTCAAAACTAAATAAATTGTTATTACCTGTCACTTCGTATTGGAGTATAAAAATTAATGCGCCAATAAAACAAAAAAGCATTACTAAAGTATTACAAAGATTGATTCCATAATTTCAAGTAGGAAAAATAGAAAAAATAACTTTAATTGAATAATAATAGAAAGTAAGCAATAGATGACTCTATGGTTATCAAAAGTTCAAGATATCAAGCAGGTAAGCTATAGATCAGATAAGGGTATAGATAGATATTAATAGATATGTTTTAAACTTAACATTTCGAAGCGGCGAAGAGAATGCTGTCTTCTAAATATGTATTAAACCAATCTAGTATAATTTCAAGTAATGAGATATCAGATATAATATTTTTTCGTCATTGTTTGCGCTAACCTTGTATGGAGAAGGAGAATATATCTAATTCTAAACTCCATGAAGGGTAATAAATCAGGCTGTTAATATATCCTTTTGACTACGAATATTAAATCATATAAAAGCTTGTTTAGATATCGCTTACATCAACAGATTATCTTAAATAACATCGATGACATTTTAAAAAACATTTATTGGTTGTATCTATTGTTCAATTAAAGTTTGTCTTGGAGAATCTGAACGGGAACAATAATAATTTGAAATTATGACAAAACTTATTTTACTAGAGGCTCGGAACAATTCAAATCTAATCTTATTATAATCGGAGTTGTGAAGAATAGATAGACGGCAGGATCTATGTCCTTGATTGTTTGGATCCAGGAAACGTGGATTCGCTTGGACGAACATCCAACGCTTGACATTAGTCACCGGATAGGGAGCGGTCCTCCACGCTCTCAATTGCTTCAAATGCATTCCACCTTAAATCTAGCGCCACCGGCGCTAAAAATACGTCTTTAAAATTCATCCGCCCATCAATATTTGGTGTTTCACTAATGGTTGAATAGGTTAATAAATTATTTTAACATCACGTACGAATAAAGTGGTACATATTCCGTCAAGTATCGTGTTATTAGGCAAAAAGCTCTTTTTAATAAATTTTAAACACCACATGATCATATCCTGAAATTCTTAATATGTTATCCATAATTCTTACAATCATGTTCTTAACTTCTATGATTTCATCCTCAACTTCTTATGATAGTATCCTTAAGTCTTATGATCATAACCCTATATACTTCTTATGATCTCATCCTTAACTTCTTATGATCATAACCCTATATATTTGTTATGATATCATCCTTAACTTCTTATGATTGAATCAAATTATAATTACAATTTACAAAGGGAGACAGTCAGAGAAAAATAGACTTCTGCGCCGGGATTGGATGGGAAGTCTATTTTTCTCTGACTGTCTCCCTTTGTAAATAGTAATTATAATTTGATTTAAATTAAAATTTAAACGTTCCGTAGTATGAGTACTACCAAAAACTTAAAAATTGAATTTCTTATGATTGTATTCTTAACTTCTTAAGATCTCATTCTTAACTTCTATGATTGTATCCCTAATTTCTTATGATCGTAACCCTAATTTCCGATGATCTTATCCTTAACTTCTAATGATAGTGCCTTAACTTCTTATGATTGTATCCCTAATTTCTGATGATCTCATCCTTAACTTATTATAATCGTAACCCTATATTTCTTATGATCTCATTTTTAACTTCTTATGATAGTAACCCTAATTCCTTATGATCTCATCTTTAACTTCTTATGATCATAACCCTATATTTCTTATGATCTCATCCTAAACTTTTTAATCCCTAATTTCTGATGATCTTATCCTCAACTTCTTATAATCGAACTCTAATTTCTTATGATCTATCTCATTCTTAACTTCTTATGATGTAACGTAAATATGGGTCATGTCAAAACAAATAAAATAACTTGCGGATTTTTTTCCGAACTAACTTTCCATACAGTAAAAATTTGCTCAAAACGAATAAAATTCTGCTGAAAGATGGCTAAAAGTATTTAAATAATGCATTGTCGTCGTGTTCTGAGCTACTCTAAAAGTTTCAAATGTCTAAGCTACTCAGGAAGTTAGTTCAAAAATCAATTGCAAGATTTGTACTGGACCCACAAACAAACAAACAAGAAAGCAAGCTAATAAAAACGTAGTAAAAAAAATCTCGGTCAAAACTACAAATTTCATTATATATTTAAGTACGGTCGTCAATTTGTTCAAGAATCAAAGTGGTAAAACAAGCGTAGTAAGAAATTATTATTATTATTATTTTTGTTATTTTCAGATCCAAACTCAGTTAATTTACAAAATAATTTATTATTGTTAATGATGATATATTTTTTCCTCTCTATTTCTATTTAGTTTAAAAACGACAGAGCTAAAATTGAAATAGAACAATAATAAATAAATTAAGTCCCTGAAAAAAAAAAATTACCATGCATTTTACGACACAAGCAAAAATATAGCATAAAGCATTTTTACGAATATCAAAACAAGAATATATTAAGACACCATACACTCAGAACGTAGTTAAAGATACTAGCAAAATGGCTATAAAACAATGCTGTAACTAATACAACAAACGCAAAGTAATAAAAAACCAATAACAATTAGAGAAAACTTCAACGCTAAAAAAAAATTATAAATTAGTTCCAATATCCAACGCTACATTGACTTGTGTAGTGGAACAGTGATACATTAATAATAAAAACAAATATTCAAAAAAACAAAATCCTTAACTACGCCCACCTATGTTTTATGTAGTTATTAAAAAACTAAGCTATAAAAACTCTACTTAAACAGATAATGGTTACATTGTATACAATTACAAAAATGTACAATAACAAACAATTAGAAATAATAGACTGTAAAATATATATCAATTAGTCTCTAGGAAGAATCAATGGAACATGTACTTTACGCATGTATTTGTAAGAATCAAGATTGCATCTATAAATAAATTAAAATGTCATCTATACAATAACATAAAATATAGTTACAAACATTCATGACAAATTTTTTATTGCTAATAAAAATTCTATATTTTTATTAATAAATTATCTGTATCTAATTAGAAAGGTTTCCACAGCAGATTTAAGAGTAGGGAGGGAAAAAAGTGTAATACTTAAAATAACTTGTACATATTTTTATGAATGTTTTGTTGTTATGTAATATTCATATATTTATACTCTTAATAAATGAATAAAAAAAATTAGAAAGAATGCTTTCTTGATAATAAATTAATAAATATGAGTATTTATAAATTTATTATGTTTTTAATTACTGTCCCATTTCGTATACTTTGATGCTTTTATGAATTTAGAACCTTCTATTGCGACCAGTTAATTTAATTTCTCGCGTTTTTAAATATATTAATATTGTTTTGATTTTTTATACATGAATAAGGTAGCTTTCACATTACGAGCGAGGCCGATTCCGCTTGAGAAACAACATGTCGTATTAGCTATTCAAATTACACACCGAGCGAGACGGGCCGAGCGAGACTGAGCGTTTTTTGCGAGCGTTTTTGTTAGCTAAGCGTTGTCGGCCGCCGAAAAGCATTTTTGGTAGCTGAAAACGCTTTGTATACGGTTGTACGGGGACTAGTGTATAATCGGCCGATCGGCTCGGTCTCGCGCGCAGTGTGAATACAAAAACGGTCGGCCCGGCCTCGCTCGGTCTCGCCCACAGGGTGCACACATACAAATTTCTATAAAACTGGACGAGTAATGTTGGTTCATAATAATTCAGTGACAAAGCGACAGAGAGACACGGAAATAAAAATGTTCCCTGATGCCTGAAACAAATTTATGTCAAGAAATTTTTGTACATTGGACATAAAAAATGTTCGTTCTTCATAAAGATCTCATAGCTTCCGTTATCTTCAGTAGTGCTCGTAAACAAAAATGTAATCACAATATTTGAATAAAAAACAAAAACAACAATCTTAAACTTAATATTTACTCTGTTATCTGTTATAGTGTATACATATCCTAGAATTAAAAATGATTTAGTTCTTTGACAATTATTCAGATATACAACTTTGTAGAAATTGCGAATAAGAATGTAATATGGAGTAATATCTAATAATTTATAAATTTTTCTTAGAAACACATAAAAATGTAAAATAATTTATAGAAAACAAAAAACACAAATAAACTTTAATAGATTTAATTTGAAGAAAGTCAAGGTTCGGTGAAGAAATCGCACTTTGGTACTGGCAAGTTCACCAAGATATCTGAAATCGTGACCGCCTTTAGGCTTCTATAGACATTCGTATCTGCAGGAAACCAAACAGAATACAATTGGCGAAAAAAAATCACATTAAATTAGCACAAAAAAAACGCGGAATGAAAAAACAATTTGAACTGTACGAATCAATAAGTTCAAACGTGATATCATTCATTCAAAATTGAAATAGATTTTCGTTTATGTTCTCTTTAAATTTATTAAAATAACTCTGATATTGCTAAATTGTTAGTCTGGTAAGTATCCTTAGCTGATTGGGGTCAAAATAGCGAAGGTTTACCAAGATTGTACGATTAATTTAGGAATAGTAGCATCGCTCAAGGCAACAATTAACTTTTAACATTAAAAAACATTTTGTTGTAAATTCAAGAATGTATAACATTGTTTGTTATAAGTATACAAGCAATCGTAACCATAAAAACTTACGGTACATACAAGAAAACAAATTGGTAAGCATGGTTTGATATAGGCAAACGTAATAATAAAAACTGTGGTACATTAAAGAAACCAGACTGGTAAGCATGGTTTGTTATAGGCGAATGTAATAATAAAAATTGTGGTACATAAAATAGTAAGCAAAATGTTAATGCTTTTTGACAAAATGGCATGAAAAATTAAAAAAATAACAAAAGTGTAATATATTTTTTGTAATCTTCTCTTTAATACCTTTCTTTTGATACCCTAATCAAAATTAAATAATAATAATTTTTAAAAAACGTGTTATATGAATAACCTGCTAAGGTTTTTTTGTCTTAACATAGAATGAAAGGAAATTATTTTTACTACATTTTTATTAGCTTGCTTTCTTGTTAGTTTGTTTGTCCAGTACAAATCTTGCAATCGAATTTTAACTAACATCCCCAGTAGCTTGACATTTGAATCTTTAAGAATAGCTCAGAACACGACGACAATGCATTATTTTAATAATTTTAGCCATCTTTCAGTAGAATTTAATTCGTTTACAGAAAATTTTGCTGTATGGAAAGTTAGTTTCGGAAAAAAGTTATTTTATTTGTTTTGACATATCCCATATTTACAATCTTCATTTTGAAAACTTTCAAATGTATGATTTATGACAGAAAATTTAAAAATGTAGTATATAAAAAGTTCTTTTTATCGTGCAATTAGTGTTGCATATAATTAAAAACCTAAATACTTCTAAAACTGTTCCGTACTTTCTTTAAAAGAATAAGTCAGCAATCGAGTAAGTAATTCTTTTTAATAAATAAGGTGAATGTGTATTACTACAACGATTAATTATATGGTAAACTAAAATATAATAATTACAAAAAAGGTATCCAATGTAAAAAATATATCACTATTACATCATACACATAAATAAATGAATAAAATGTAAAATAAGAAAAGAAAAAATTAAATATCACAAGCAGAACATTTCTTTGTTTATTTTAATGTACAACAGTCTTTTGTTTTATTAATTACTTCCTTGGATTTAAATTTGAATTATATTAAATGAAATAAAAGCTTTTTTTTGTTTAAGAAAAACAATATATATATATATAT
>KZ651618.1:304782-318037 GCA_001010745.2 Gerris buenoi
TTTTTACTTTTTTCATTTTGACCATTTTACTCCAAATTTACAGTATTTTTAACATTAAAAACCTGAAGAAGCCCAGGTTCCCTGGGTGAAAGCTTGTACATTAAAATATAATAAAAAAAGAAAAAAAAGGACTTTCATTCCAAACAACAACGAACTCCAAATAAGAAACCTCAAGTCCACAAAAGAAAAACTTCAATTTAAATAAATATTAAAATATAAATTTAAAATGTATCAAATAAAAGTTATTCAAATATAAAACTTACAGTCTTAGCATATTGAAATTCCACAGTTTACATACCTGCGAACATAAATGGAAAAACAAACAATTAAAATATATCTAGACATGTTATTAAAAGATTAAAACAAACAATTTAATAATTAAAGTATAAACACCGGTTCTTCGATTGTATCAATATAAAGGCTATACGAGTATTGTTTCCATTCAATACTTCTAAATAAATGAATTTAAATTAGCTATTACTTGCACAACCTAAAATATTAATAGTTATTAATTATTTGCAATTACTTGCACAACCTAATAAAGTATAGTTATTAATTATTAGCTATATCCTTATAATTAACAAATTGCCGCACATTCTTTAGTCCTTTGTTTAAAACACCTAGCCAAGATAAGTTACAAGTTCTTAACTTCCTTATGTAATTAAACGTATAATTAAACCATATTCGTAGTATATTACCCTTCGTTTCTATATTGTGAATATTTTATTTAGGTCTAGAGGGTATGACAAAATTCTCAACACTATCTCATATCGGCAATATTTCGCCTCCTTTGAGGCATCTTCAGGCCTTTAACAGTTCTTCTTAATCCCAGACCTGTTTTTTCTCTATGAGAAAACTAAGTTTTTTAATTAAAATAATTAGTTTTTAGATAAATTTTAAATGAATATCGATAAGGTGTAAGTGATACGCATATAAAGGATAAACAGATATAGACGTACAGGTGGAAGGCCTGGAGAAGTGTTAGAAAAAACTATATTAAAATAAAAATAAGAAATAACACAATGAAAAATAGTCGAAGTTATAGTTGTTAAGAAGAACTGTTAAAGGCCTGAAGATGCCTCAAAGGAGGCGAAATATTGCCGATATGAGATAGTGTTGAGAATTTTGTCATACCCTCTAGACCTAAATAAAATATTCGTATAATTAAATTAAAATTAATAAGATTGAAACTGGAGGATTATTAAAAACCACAAAAACACTTCCAAATGAATTATTAACAATCAAATCTATTATGAAATTAAAATATAAATAAATTAATCTTCCATTTTTAGTGTGTTGTCCCCTTTAATATTAATAATTGCTAGATAAAAAGAACTTTTTATGTACTACGTTTTAAAAATTTTCTGTCATAAATCATAAATTTAAAACCTGTCAAAATGAAGATTATAAATAAGGGACATATGTGAAAACAAATAAAATAACTTGCAGAATTTTTCCGAACTAACTTTCCATACAGCACCAATTTTCAATTTGCTGAAAACGAATTAAATTTTGCTGAAAGATGGCTAAAAGCATTAAAAATAATGTATTGACATCGTGTTTTGAGCTATTCCAAAAGTTTCAAAATCCTACTCGGGAAGTTAGTTAAAAATCGATTGCAAGATTTGTACTGGACAAACAAACAAACAAACAAGAAAGCAAGCTAAAAAAAACGTAGTAAAATAGGTATTTATGACGGGTTTTTATAGTTAAATAGGTATTTATCGCGGGTTTTTATAGTTATTGTGTTGTTTTTACAGTTTTAAAATGTATGTGATATAAGAGTAATATTTAATGTGCAAAATGTCGCTTTTCACCACTTTTCACAAAAAAAAAAAAAAAAAAAAAAAAAAAATTTACCAATGGGAATTAAGATAACAAATATTATCAAGAAAGACGATGAATATGGCGAATAAAGAATAAATTTGCGAAATTTATAGACTAGAGACACATGAAAAAATAGAATGCCAATAGCTTCCTCAAATCCTATCACGGACTTTATTGATTTTATGCTTTTATAAGCCAATATTTAATACTTTATTTAATTGTTTCCCTCGTTTTTTAATCAACAAAAATTTATTTTGAATTTTTACATGAATTAAAGTATCAATTTAGCAAAATTTAAAGAATGCAGACGGTTCAAAATAATCTGGTGCTATTTGCGGTCTACTTTAGACAAACAATCCAAATTTCATAAAAATCAGATGAGTACTTTTGAAGATATAGGTGTAAAGAGTGCTTTTGTGCGCATGTGGAAGAGAAACAAATGAGCGCAGAAAGATTGAAACTTATATGGGACCAAAAATGGGCTAAATATGACCTACCATCACAAATTTCATTAAAATCGCGAGTTTTATTTGTAAGCCATGTTGGTTCACAAAACAAAATGCCATTATTTTTTTGCTAATAAATTTGATTTCGGACTTTTTATTTACAGACAGTAAACTTAAACTGATTGGCTATTGGCTAGTAGAACATAAGGAATTCATTAACCAATTAACTCAAGGATTTGATAATAATATAATGTTGGTTTAACTTTTAACTTCCAAATATTTTGCACTTTTTACTCACAAACAGTAAACTGATTAGCTAATGGCTAGAAGAACTCTAGGATTTGATAATAATATAATGTTGGTTTAACTTTTAACTTCCAAATATTTTGCACTTTTTACTCACAAACAGTAAACTGATTAGCTAATGGCTAGAAGAACTCTAGGATTTGATAATAATATAATCTTGGTTTAAATTCTAAATATAATTTTTTACGGATTAATTGCAATTGAATTGAATGAATTTAAAGAGATATAAATTTTTAAAGGACATGATAATACCGTTACATGTTACTAGACTGTATGGAATTTCTTTCTGAGCCGAGAGATATATCTGGAGTAGGTATCCAAGGTATTTGTAAAGTCTCGGGGTGGGTAAGAGCCAAGGTCAGTAGAAGGTAAAAGCTTTAAGAGGGTTTGCTCCCCCCAGGTCATGCACCTTTAACTCAAGTTATACTTCTTATGATTTCCTAGACAGCATTCTCTTAGCGCTGGAGTTTAACACCACCACAGCTTTCATAAAAAAAAAAAACATTTGAATTAAACGTTTTAGCCTCTAGCAGCTTATTTATTAACGATATTAAGGAGTCATTGTCATTAAAACAGATAGAAAAAATAACACATTCTAAAAAAAAAGATTGATTTAATTCCAAAAATGGACTAACTAGTTTTTATTCAAGAAAGGCCATAAAAGGGGAAAAAATGAAATGATTTTGTAGAGCTGAAGTTAAAATTAATATTGATATCCTATCTAATATTAAAGGCAAAAAAAAATTGCTTCAAGTAATTTTAAAATAGAAAGGTCTTAGTTGTAAGTGATAAAAAATCAAACTTTAGTGTAACAATATAATGTACCCGTTACAACTTCTAGTATAAGAGAATAAAATAAAATAATTGCAAGATAAAATTTTCTGTCATAAATCATAAATTTGAAACCAGTCAAAATGAAGATGTAAATGTGGGACATGACAAAACAAACAAAATAACTTGCGGATTTTTTCCGAACTAACTTTCTATACAGCACATTTTACTGAAAGATGGCTAAAAGTATTAAAATAATGAATTGTAATCGTGTTCTGAGCTATTCTAAAAGTTTCAAATGTCTAGCTACTCGGGAAGTTAGTTAAAAATCGATTGCAAGATTTGTACTGGACAAACAAACAAACAAGAAAGCAAGCTAATAAAAACGTAGTAAAATCGGTCCAAGACAATTCAGACAAACTTTCTCATATACGAGTTCATAATTACTTAGCCCAGTGTTTTCCATTGGTTAGTTTTCCTAGGTTCATTTAATTATTATTAAACATTATATATCAAAGTATCAAATCTATTCATAATATAATGATAGCTATTTAGACAAGGTGAAGACATGTATTTCACTTTTTAAGTTTATACCAATCCTAACATCACAAATTCGTTCTAGAATATACAAACGTGGTTGTACCTAATATGAGACCCATCACGGGCCTAACTTAGGCAGGGTCTCATATTAGGCACAGTTTCTTTTATATTGCCAAATCATGCCTGATTTTTGTTTTTCAGGTGTATGTTAATGCAAATACTACCATTAATGAGAGGAAAGTGCAAAACATTGGTTTAAAAATCAAGCAAATGTTTTAAACAGGTCTCATATTAGGACTACTTTTGTAAATCTCAAAATTTTGACTTTTTTTTAGAAAACATTTTTTTTTTAAAATAAATATACATTTTTAATTATTTTGAAACATTTGCCATTGAATTACAATATATTATTAATTGTTTTGTCACATCAACTGTTTGTTTATTTATTTAAATCCTGAGTTACACCAAAACCAAAAAAGGGGTCTCATATTCGGGTCACTTACCCTACATTAAAATAATAGGTATTTGCACAGCACATCTACTTAAAGTTACCTTTACCATAAACAATTCGAGTAACTTGATATTACAATATACTCTAATGGTCAAAGCGGAATAACGTAATTTAAGATTTGCAAGGAAAAGAACCTCTACCGCACCCTTGAGTTACATCATCAGCCTAAAAATAGTAAATTACCAACAGAGCAAATGTGCATAAAAAATAACTACAGAACCTAAACAAAAAGATTACCTAATAATAAATATTTAAAAACCACTCTAATAAGGATTTAGGAGTGTTAAATCAATTCATTTAATTACAATTGTTTTTTATAACTTCATAAATTTAAATAATTTAAAAAAAAAAAAAATTTTTTTTTTTTTTTTTTTTTTTTTTTTTTTTTTTTAAAACCCACATTTTTTTTTTTAAAAAAAAAAAATTTTTTTTTTTTTTTTTTTTTTTTTTTTTTTTAAAGCCACAACTGGTTTTCTTCAGAACATAATAATGTTTTTGTATTTTTTTTTACTAAAAAACATATTCATTTTAAAATAAAGTGTTAGTTTTCAAGACTAACAAACGGGGTACAGCAAACCACTTAAGTGCAAGACCAGTTTATATTTTACGATTTCATTTCATACACATAAATACTAACGACACTTGAGTTTTCCAGACCTAAACAAACAGCTTTAATAAACATTCCAGACTCAAAAAAACAAATTAAAAAGGAAATATTATTTTTTTAAAAAACCATAAACAAATTTTAAGTGAAGAGAACAATAAAATAGTGTGGCACATAGCTACCCCCTTTGTTTTTATAACCCACTCAAATGGAGTTATAATTTTTAACAAACCAATATTGTCCAATTTATTTAATTTCCCACCATTTATTTAAAAAAAACTGTCTATAAATTGTTTTTTTAATTTCTTACATGAATTTGAAGTATCAATCGAGAGTAATTTATTGAGTCTAGACGGTTTAATTTGATGTGAATGTGGGACCATCTTCTGCGGTTACGTTCGTCACCAACCAAATTTATAATATTTATAAATTATTTTAGTCCCTTTAATCACAAAATAAACTAATTGAGATCATAATATCGATTTATAAAATGTTATCTTAAAGAATTAATTTAGTTTATCTCTAGTAGGGAGAAAAAGTTATGATTTTAGATTAGTTTAGAGGGAAAACAGGTATTTTCTTCCATTTTTAAGTTTTTGGTAGTTTTCTTACTACCGAAAGATTAAATTTTAAATAATTCAAAATCATTCTCCCGTATAGCTCAGTCGGTAAGAGCGCCTGTACGGAAAATAGGAGGCCCGTGGTTTGAGTCCCGGTGCGGGGGTCTATTTTTCTCTGTATGTCTCCCGCAGTTATTGATAATTGTAATTTGAATTATTTAAAATTTAGTCTTTTCTTCCCTAAAATCAAAAAGTAGGGAGAAAAAGTAAAAGTAGTGCGAAAAATTAAAGTAGGGCGACAAAGTAAATATTGCCAACTTAATTGTTTTATAAATAGTAGAAAATGAATGGCTAATGTAATGAAGTTGTTGAAATAAGGTTGGCGACACTGTTTTTTCGACCTTGTTTATCTTTGTTTATAACCTGCATCAAAATAACCTTCCATTTGAGTTTAATTCCAATTCTTATTTGTTTTTAATATTGAATCTCTTATATCTGCTATTAAAAGTGCTAATAATTATTGTTATTTATTAAAATAATAAATAAAAACTGTGCAATGGACGAAAATGTGTATTTTCTCCCTACTGGAGGTAAAATATTGTATGGACCTTATGAGTAAAGTGTCATTATTACCCTCGCGATAATTATTTCCCTTAGCTGCACCTCGGGACTTAGGGACCATGCTTCTCAGGGAATTATGGCTTACTTTACTCCCTAGGTGCATAAATAACAATTTTATATTTAGAATTTAATTAGGTATTTGTTTGTTTTAACCAAGTTATTTATCAGCATAAAACTGCAAAATTAAGTAAAATAAGTAGTAAAAATAACCGCAGCATTTAAAAATGTAGATGTTAGACAAATACTCTTATACTGACTAGGTGACGTATATACCAGCTTAGTTCCTACAAGAAAGCATATATAGGATATTCGTTTAGGCAGTAAAGTATCTATATATATTATTAAAAAAAGTTTTGTAAACAAACGATTCCAGTGAGAGTGACATACTTAACTGTGAGTAGAGTGCGTTAGGAGATACCCCCCTAGAAGAGAGTAGAGTCCGGGGGTAAAGTGGGATCTAGAGAGTGACATAGTGCTAACTGTATAGACAGAGTGAGGGTAATATTATATTCGTCCGAGAAGGGGAGCCTGTAAAGCGGGACAGAGAGTAGGTATATTAAAATGTCAGCGAGAAAAGGAAAGTAGTTGTGTCCATCCCCACTACACCATAGCCACTATCCTACTTCCCTTCACATATTCCATAACTATACTACTTCCCTTCTTACACCACGTTTTTTCGGGGGTTAGCGAGCGAAGCGAGTAGGGGGTAGAGCCCCCTAGTTTATATTAAAAATTCAAAAAGCGATCAACAAAAGAATAAAACGCAGATAAAGATCGGTTTAGTAAATACACATCATCATGCGGTTCTAGAACGAGTCCAAATTCAAAGTCACTCTAAATCGAAAGAACTAACAATAGAAGATAGGAAGCTTTGAAAAGGAATGCGGAGAAGCGAAAAGTAGCTGACGTTTCGGAGAACGTGATATGATCATCATCAGGTACCAACTCTACAGGAATAAGAAATGAAGGAGTACCTCCTTTTTAACTCACCTTCCTCCCCTGACTTCGGTCTTAGTTCAAAGCAAATGAATCGCGAGGTCTTCTCTATTAAATACACGTCTTTGAGATGAATTTGAATGGCTAAGTTGTGGAACGTGATCTACTGTTTATCGATGTCACTGACACCGGGCAGTATATTAAGTCCCTCTATGGGTGGCCCCATACAGGACTTATTCTCTACTCATGACAATAGCTACTTCAACTTCTTTTTTTTTTACTCTCCAAGTCTTTCTTTATTATAAAAGGGCTTAATATAAGTGCTACTTAACTCTGACCATATCTTATAACACCTTGATATTTTAAATTCAGTATACATAATTAATTATTATTACAGCGTCTCTAGATTGGGTTGTCAAAAAGTGCAATAAAAATCCCGTCAAGTACTTGCCAGCAAGTTACTAAATGGGTTTCTTCGGTCATAAGAATTAATTACAATTATTATTATATTCTTTTTTTTAAACAAAAACATCTATTGTTCACTTTAAAAAATCAAGATGTGCATACATTATTATTCTTTACGATCTTCGGTATGCGCTTATTGAATTCTTTTAGGGGTTAAATGGCCGCCAATTTGGAAACACGATATATTTTTGTGAACCAAATTTTAATACCTTTCAAATGATACCCAACTTCGATTTTTCAAATCACAAAAATTTTGGGGCCCCCTAGTTACGCCCCCCTAAAAATTCTAAAATTTTACTTTTTTTAAATCAACTCCTGGAAATTTTATTGGACTACAGAGATTTATATTTATGTATTTTTGCCTTATTTTAGGACCTATTCTAATGGGGTAGTGCAGGGGGGGTAAATTTTGGGTTTGTTTGAATTTTTTGGGGGGTAAAATGGCCGCCATTTTGAAAATGCGATACATATTTGTAATCTACATTTCAATACCTTTGAAATGATACCCAACTTGAAAATTACAAAAAATGTAAAATATTGCGCGGTGATCGCAATTGATCGCAGATCGCAGAAATTTGGAGTGTTAAAGTTCGCAATAGGTTTTCTGTTTTTGGGCAAAAAAGTTTAACTTATATACTAAATTTCAAGTCAATAGCGTCAGTAGGTTGGGAGATATAATACAAGATGCGACGGACGGACGGACGGACGAACTACCAAAAGCATAAGGGTTTCTAGGACGACCTCGAAACCCTAAAAAGAAAAAAAAATATTATTTGAAGAAAAGTCACTCTTCATAAAATCTCCTGCTTGGTCTCACATGAGGATTTATAATTTTTTTTTTTTTTTTTTTTTTTAAATGCTCCCTGAATTTAAAAAGTACAATTTCCTAGGATTGAGTGCCAATACGTGTAATAATAGTATATTATGTTATTATGTTACTAGGCTGTGAAGTGAGTTTTTTCTTTACCGCGGCAATTACATTTTATAGGCTTGAAAATGACCGGCAAGGTCGAAACGTCGCCAACTCCTAAACCTATATGAAATACTTTTATTTACCCGAACAAGGATCCACCTACCTACTTGATTAATATATACAAAAGGGTACACATAAGATAAATTATATAAAATTATTTATCGAAAACGGTTCCGACGATTTTGATTAAAAAATTCTAAAATGTAGTCAATTTAAATACGAATCCAATGATATAAGCCGTTTTCCCAGGAAAAATCTAGTTCCTGAGATAATAGCTTAAAACGTGGATGGAGAGAGCCCAGGTTCGATTCCCCGCCCGGGAGAAGTTATTTTTATGATATTTTTTATGAAATTTCCAATAGTAATTAAATGTACATATATGAGAAAGTTTGTCTGACCGATTTTTCATTTCGATATTGGCCGCCATTTTAAAGTTATAAATTTTTTTAATTTTTAAAAAATTGAGTTAGTTCAGAACGGTCACACATCCGAGTACTGACCACGTCCAATGCTGCTCCCTCCTGCTGCGAAGAAGCAGGAGAGGCCACTTTAGCGGCCTCTGAAGTGAGGAAAAGTTCCGAGGTACCCCGTACCCGATTTTTTCTAATAGTGACTCATTTTATTGTATTTACGCATATTTGTAATGAAATTGGATATAAAAAGCATAAATTAATGACAAACGATAACGCAATATATAAACGTTTTGTAATAAAATAAGAGATTATAAAACTTTTAACAATCCAATTAAACTTCCATAGAAAACAATTTAACGCTCTGATTCTAAAAACAGTTGCAAATTCTTAAAAGAAAATATCTTGAACAACAATTTTAAACGCACGAACTTTACCGGGTAATTAAGTTAATTACAATGTACAATGCGACGCAATGAAGAACAAAAAAGAATATAAAGTATTATTAATAGGTGATATACACATATGTAATTATTTTTTAAAATATCTATATTACAATAAGTAATATAAGTATGAATTAAGTAAGATAAATTACTATATAATTTAACTTCACAACTTCTTCGCAAATCTTTAAAACCATTAATTTTAATAGAACACTTCATTGTTTTTATAATAATTACCTGTTAGCGTTAAGCTATTTAAATAATAAATATTTAAAGAAAAATGTATTAAAAATTACAGAGATAAGCAATTGTATTTAGTTATTCAAGTAATTTTTTTGTTATTGTAAAAAAAAACAAAAAAAAAAAGTAACAAATACTATAAAATTTATCATAAGATATTACGTTACTTAATAATAAGGTAACAATATAAGAATTAAGTTTTAACTTATAATGATAAATGAGAATTATCATTTAATAAGTACGTTCTGATAATTTATCTGTTACATATTCAATGACAAACATTATGATCATATAATTTATATAGATGAATAAATGTAATATTGTTTTATATGTGTTACAGAAAGAAATAGATTAATAGATGTAGGAAATAAATTCTAGTTAGATAGGAATTTATATAATTAAATTATAACAATATTTTCTATGAAATTTATCAATATTATGCGCTTTAGAATTAGTTTTCTATGAAATTTATCAATATTATGCGCTTTAGAATTAGTTTTCTATGACATTTATCAATATTATGCGCTTTAGAATTAGTTTTCTATGAAATTTATCAATATTATGCGCTTTAGAATTAGTTTTCTATGAAATTTATCAATATTATGCGCTTTAGAATTAGTTTTCTATGAAATTTATCAATATTATGCGCTTTAGAATTAGTTTTCTATGAAATTTATCAATATTATGCGCTTTAGAATTAGTTTTCTATGAAATTTATCAATATTATGCGCTTTAGAATTAGTTTTCTATGAAATTTATCAATATTATGCGCTTTAGAATTAGTTTTCTATGAAATTTATCAATATTATGCGCTTTAGAATTAGTTTTCTATGAAATTTATCAATATTATGCGCTTTAGAATTAGTTTTCTATGAAATTTATCAATATTATGCGCTTTAGAATTAGTTTTCTATGAAATTTATCAATATTATGCGCTTTAGAATTAGTTTTCTATGAAATTTATCAATATTATGCGCTTTAGAATTAGTTTTCTATGAAATTTATCAATATTATGCGCTTTAGAATTAGTTTTCTATGAAATTTATCAATATTATGCGCTTTAGAATTAGTTTTCTATGAAATTTATCAATATTATGCGCTTTAGAATTAGTTTTCTATGAAATTTATCAATATTATGCGCTTTAGAATTAGTTTTCTATGAAATTTATCAATATTATGCGCTTTAGAATTAGTTTTCTATGAAATTTATCAATATNAAAATATTACAATAAACTAAACTGACTATCAATAATTATAATTAAATAAAAAATTAAATTATACAACCGAAGGCAAATAATTTTAGAGTTATGACGTCACAAATTACAAAAATGAACTTTTAGAACGCGGATAAGGATCACAACCAAAGTTGGTTTCAATGTTATCAGTGACACTCCTTCTATATATAGTATTATTCTAAGAGGAAATGTAAATAATAAGTCATTCGAACGACGGCAAAAAAATAAAATAACAAAATAGTAAGTTAATAATAAACATAATATTTCTAAAAACAAGCTTTTATTCGTATTCTTTCTCATCAAACCCTTTCATTTTATAACCATATCATAGAAGAGCCTAAAAAAAATAACTAGTCCGCCATCTTGGGCGCCATATTGGATTTAAAATTACTTCAATTAGCAAACCATGCAATGTCATCCAAACTAAACGTGTATGCAAAGTTTCAATTCAATCAGCTGAGAATAACTGCTTTAAAATTCAGTTGCAAGATTTGACCCGAACATACATACATACAAACATACATACATACATACAAACATTGCAAGTTAAATAAAAGCTTGTAATAATTACAAGATAAAAAGAACTTTTAATATACTACGTTTTTAAATTTTCTATCTCTGTCATAAATCATAAATTTGAAACAATATAAGATCTTAAATATGGGTTATGCCAAAACGAATAAAATAACTTGCGGATTTGGATTTTTTCCGAACTAACTTTCCATACAGCACAATTTGCTGTAAACGAATTAAATTTCGCTAAAAGATTACTAAAATTATTAAAATAATGGATTGTCATCGTGTTATCTATTCTAAAAGTTTCAAATGTCTAGCTACTCGGGAAGTTAGTTCAAAATCGATTGCAAGATATGTACTGGACAAACAAACAAATAAAAAAGAAAGCTAATAAAAACGTAGTAAATTACAAGATAAAAATAACTTTTTATATATGTACTACGTTTTTAAATTTTCTGTTATAAATTATTATCAATTTGAAACCCGTCAAAATGAATAGTGTAGGTAAATATGGATATGTCAACCAAATAAAATAACTGGCGGATTTTCCACGAACTAACTTTCCTTACATCAAAATTTGCTGAACGAATTAAATTCTGCTGAAATATGGCTAAAAGTATTAAAATAATAGATTGTCATCGTGTTCTGAGCTATACTAAAAGTTTCAAATGTCTAGCTACTCGTGAAGTTAGTTAAAAATCGATTGCAAGATTTGTACTGGACAAACAAACAAACAAACAAGAAAGCAAGCTAATAAAAACGTAGTAAAAATAAACATGAAGCACAAGTAAAGTACACCTCAAGAAAAACTCGAAAAACACTTTTGAAATTTTTCATGACACGTAAACGTTACTGACGGACAGACAGACAGGATCCGTAGTTTGTTGAATATAATAAGCTCGCTTACGCACTCTTCAATTATTTCACGAAGGTACTTAAAAATATTTTTTTTTTTTTTTGATAAAAGTGTACATTTATAACATAGCCTAACCAAAGGAGAACAATATGAACAAGAAAAAAGTTGCAAAAATATTTAATTTTAGGCAGAAACTTGATTAATAAACATTTCGTATAAAAGACATATTCAAAAGGAAAGGAAATCATAAAATAGGCCTAATATAAGAGACGGTGGAAGCATACGTGACTTTGTTTATCTTCTTAGATAAATCAACAGGTAGTCGGTACAACTCTTAACTCAAAGAATTGACTTCACAACTATACAACTTACCTACTACAACCCTTCTCAACTTTAACTTGAGTCTCAACTTAAAGAATTTTAAAGTATGAAAAAAACTTTAAAATAAATAAATTGGTAAGGCGTGAAGTCTCACGTAAAAAGGGTTTCGTTGGTATTGTGAAACAAAATTAGTAAGAGAGAGGAGAGGGGGGGACACGAAAAATTTCGATGTTTTTAGACAAAATGGCGCCGTAAATTAAATACTAACCCTAAGTGATATATATATTTGTAATCTACTCTTCAATACCTTTCATTTGATACCCCACTTCAAAATTAGTAAGGGGGGGGGGATTATTAATTGTTTGACAAAATGGCGGGGAAAATGAGATATTACCCACAAGTTTTATATATTTTTATCATCTAATCTTCAATACCTTTCATTTTATACCGCACTCAAAATATCAAAAAATATTTTTTTTTCGAGTGACATGAATTAGCCGCCATCTTGGATTTCCAGTTTATCAGAACGAGTTGCTAATATAATTTTTTCATTGGCCCAGCAGACCGCTCATATTGCATATTTTTCTATATTTTTAGTAACAGAGGAAGTACGATTTTAGGGGGGGGGGGGACACGAAAAATTTCGATGTTTTTTGACAAAATGGCGCCGAAAA
>KZ651618.1:325124-338479 GCA_001010745.2 Gerris buenoi
GGGTTTTCTTTTTGTTTTACCAACGAAACCCTAAAAAATGTTTGTCGTCTCTTAAAGTTTGTGCAATAGTGATAGTAATTTTGTGTTGTTGTCGAGTAGTGGTAGTGGGGGTGGGGCAATCAACAAAGTAAATACATGGATGTGGGATAAATATTTCCCGCAATGTGATAACATTTTATTTATTATTTTGGAAAAAATACATGTTATTTTACAATTCTTACATTAAAACTAGTCGTTATTGCCTTATTTTATGCTCGCATAAAAGAAGCATAATTATCTTCTTAAAGATTAACTTAAGATTAACTTAAAGATTAACTTAAGATTAATAATCTTCTAATTAACTATTATAATGCTGCGTTTATATTTAATTTAAGTACTAATATATCAGATGTAATGCACGTAAATTGTACCGTTTTTTTAACTAAAGCATAATGCAATCATGGATGAAAAACCAGGAACCAGGATTAAAAAAAAATAAATGTTAATTTACACAATTCTCTCGGAAGGAAAGAGAATGTCCCTCGGCATAAGGGTTTTGAGAAGTATCTACAAAACCCTAAAAAAGTTTCTCTTCGACTGTTTCAATATTGATAATAATTGCAACACATATCGATAATTAATGCAGATAGTTCTAGAAGAGAATCTACAGAACAAACAAGAAAAAAAGAATAGACACTCCAAGGACGGTCGAAAAAACAAATCCCCCATATCTCACACGAAAAACAAAAAATAGAAAAAAATAAAGGTCTTAACAGCTTTAGTTAAAGAGGGGAAAACCAGTAAACAAACTGTTATTAGCACTAAAAGAGAAAAAAATTCACTTCGTAGAAATAAAACTAGAGTTAAATAATGCTCCAAGTCAGTACAAGAATTAAAGGACCATTTCAAGGAAGACTATAATTCACAACTGTTTACATCAAATGAAACATATAAACTCAACAATAGAACAAAAATTCATCCAAATAGCATTTGCTGAACAAATGTAAAATATTTATATTAGAGGGCTGAATTCAGTTACTAACACAAATTTAGTAAAAAAAAAATAATAAGAAAAAAAACCCATTTTTTAAAATCAATTTCAGTTAAGTATGCCAATATCTAAGGAGTAGTTTTTACTGCAGATTTTAGTGAAATAAATAAAAATCAAAGAATAACATTTGTATCTACTAGGGTTGGGACTTCGATATCGATATATCGAAAATATCGATATATCGGACCCAAAAATATCGATATTTTATATCGATATTGGTCTTTCGATATATCGGCAATATCGATATTTGTAGAAAATATCGAATAGACCTGTCGTAGGTCTGTTACAGCCCTCAAACACATGAAAAAAGCTCCCCGAAAGGCCTTTTTTTTTTTTTTTCATCACCTGGGAAAACTGGGGTAATCGGTAGGTTTTCGATATATCGGAAATATCGATAATTTCTTCCGATATATCGACCGATATCGATATTCATTTCCTCGATGTCGATATATCGGAAATATCGATATTTTCTTTCGATATCCCAACCCTAGTATCTACTACTTGCATTGTAAGTGGACTTTACATTGCTAATAACAGGGAGGGAAGTGTTACTTCCCTCCCTTGGGAGTAAAAAAAAAACTATCATGCCAACTTAAAAGGTAATTGTTTAGGTATTTTTTAAGTATTATGTTGGTAGTAAAGTTTTTCCGCTGTTTATGGCTTTCAATTTTTCAGGAAGGTTACTTTAGGTTATCATACAAAGTCTTTAAATTAAAAACAAACTATTGAGAGTGTTTGTTGTAAAACGTGTATATTTAGTATAATAAATTTTGTTTAATATAAATTTTGTTTTGATATATGCCGCCATTTTGAAAATATATTATAATTTTTTTTGCTATTTTTTTCTGGAAAGTTCCATGTTTTTTATCTCTTTGGATTCAAAAATTATTGGAACCGACAGACAGACAGACTTAGGAACTATAAGGGTTTTTCATTTTGTTTTACCAACGAAACCCTAAAAAAATGTTTGTCGTCTCTTAAAGTTTGTGCAATAGTGATAGTAATTTTGTGTTGTTGTCGAGTAGTGGTAGTGGGGGTGGGGCAATCAACAAAGTAAATACATGGATGTGGGATAAATATTTCCCGCAATGTGATAACATTTTATTTATTATTTTGGAAAAAATACATGTTATTTTACAATTCTTACATTAAAACTAGTCGTTATTGCCTTATTTTATGCTCGCATAAAAGAAGCATAATTATCTTCTTAAAGATTAACTTAAGATTAACTTAAAGATTAACTTAAGATTAATAATCTTCTAATTAACTATTATAATGCTGCGTTTATATTTAATTTAAGTACTAATATATCAGATGTAATGCACGTAAATTGTACCGTTTTTTTAACTAAAGCATAATGCAATCATGGATGAAAAACCAGGAACCAGGATTAAAAAAAAATAAATGTTAATTTACACAATTCTCTCGGAAGGAAAGAGAATGTTTCAAAAGATGTCGAAAAAAAAGGCAAAAGAGTTTAGAATAAGGTAATGAACTATTGTCAAGAACTTAAAATGGGTCGGAATATGCAAAGAAATTTCGTGTAAAAACCAACGTGTAGTTCGTCCGACATCTTTTATGTTCCGTCTTTTTATGCTTTTCACGTATTGTGACGTCGTAATTTGCCTCATACTCAACTAGACATGTGACTTAAAACGCAGTTCAGGTTATGAGAACCTGCTACTTTAGCGAACTTCATTAAAATGAAGTCTAAAAGAACTTTAAAAAAAAAGTTTAAATGAATTAACGTCAAACGTCTATTTTGAGGAATGAACTAAAGAGTAAGTAAAAAAACAATTTTTTTAATAGCTTTTTGTTAAGTGTTTTAAAGTGTTTGCATTTTTAAAAATCTGCGATGTTAATAATTATTATGAAATATTATTTTTTTATGATGACTTCTCAAATTTTAAAATGTTTGTCTTTATGTGACTTGTGTTTTATTTATTTTCATATTTCTTTCTCTACCAAGCTGAAACAATTCACATAGAATTGCAATAATTTTGATTCCGAGCTTACCGAAGGTAACGGAAGCTATGTAAACGTACTGAAGAAAGAACATATTTTATCTACGACTTGCATTGTAAGTGGACTTTATACATTGCTAATATAACAGGGAGGGAAGTGTTACTTCCCTCCCTTGGCCCTTGGGAGTAAAAAAACAATCATACCAACTTAAAAGGTATTTTTTTAGGTAAATTTTAAGTATTATTTTGGTAGTAATGTTTTTTCAGCTGTTTTGTTTACTAATTTTTCGGGAAGGTTACTTTAGGTTATCATACAAAGTCTTTAAATTAAAAACAAACTAAACGTAATTAAATTAAAAACGTATATTTAGTATAAAAATTGTTATTTTAATAAATCAAGTAACTAAATATCAGTTTAAGATGTTTAAATTACGTGAATTTGTAGGTAAAACTTTTTTACCTACAAACTTAGCTATAACCTATGGTGCACTAGTCGTATATAAAATTTAATACGCAACATGGATCGAAGTATTTCTGTTCTCGGGATTATCTCCCTCGGCTAAGCCTCGGGAGCTAAAACTGCAGTTATCTCCCTCGGCCATAAATATATATAAGGCCTCGGGAGCTAATGAAGTTTTCTCCTTTGGCGGTGCCTCAGGAGAAAACTTAACCTCGAGCAGAAAAACATACTACTTTCTTGTTGCGTAAATAACTATTCATAATATTATTGTTAAATATTAGGATTTTAGAATCTTATGATGACTAACTAAAGAGTAAAGAGGTTTAGATCGGTCGGTAATAAACATTGGAGTTACTCATTTAAATGTATACCCTCACCCCACCCCCCCTCTCCCCTAAAAAAATAGAAAGTAAAATAAATAAAAACAGAGGGGATTAACAATCTAAATAAGGTGTACGAAATGTTTCTCTTTAGACTGTTACTACCCTTATAAAAACAGACGTGTGATATTCCTTTGTCCCAAAGTACATTGGACTAAACATCCCTTTGTCTTAATAGTTATTTAGTTAGTCAATTATATTCTAAAAACACATAGGGAGTAACTATCTAAAGAAGTACCAGTATTCCCTTATCTAAACAGTTAATCAGACTAATAGAAAGGTATTATCACTTTTACAAACGGATGAGTGATATTATTTGTCCAAAAGCTTTTTGGACTAAATATCAATTTGTCTTAGTAGTTATTTAAACAAAAAATTCCCTAGATAAATAGTAATCAAATCTAGGTTGGGTAACCAATTAAATTTTTGTCACATGGCATCTCATTTAGTTAGTTAACCACATATAGGTGGTGGATAGCTAAATAAATGAGTACCATATTTCCAACTGTGGTTTCTTCTTTCTTCAATGTCAATCTAGCATTAGCAACAGTCAAAAGTGGTTTCTTCAATGTCAATCTAGCATTAGCAACAGTCAAAAGTGGTTTCTTCAATGTCAATCTAGCATTAGCAACAGTCAAAAGTGGTTTCTTCAATGTCAATCTAGCATTAGCAACAGTCAAAAGTGGTTTCTTCAATGTCAATCTAGCATTAGCAACAGTCAAAAGTGGTTTCTTCAATGTCAATCTAGCATTAGCAACAGTCAAAAGTGGTTTCTTCAATGTCAATCTAGCATTAGCAACAGTCAAAAGTGGTTTCTTCAATGTCAATTTAGCATTAGCAACAGTCAAAAGTGGTTTCTTCAATGTCAATTTAGCTTACATGATTTTATTTACTAGAAATATGTCAATATAAAAGTATACATAAGTAATTATATGCTTATTATAAGTACTGCATCGTTAGAATGGAATTGCTTTAACATTTCTAATAAATCCTTAATTTCTAGTCAATTTTAATGTTCTTTGAACAATTTCAATTTTAATAATTTTTATGTTCTGTTTAATTATGTTAATTTAAATTCTCCTTTCAACTATTTAAATCAATTTGTTATTATTTCTTGTATTGAACAAAGTTTTTCTTTTCTTTTGCATCTATTTAAACTGCATTGCATTCATATGTTAACTTTTCGTATTTTCTTTTGTTATTAGATTCTATGAAGAAGGTTTGAATTCAAACAGAAATGTCAGGTTTTTAAGAGTGTTGCGATTTGTGCTCATTTTAGTTATTTTTTTCTGGATTTTTATGTAAACATTCGCGATCATTGATACATATAGGAACATATATATACACATATATACAAATAAAACCGAAAGAATTATACATATTGAGATAATATGATTAATAACGGAAAGCAATTGCGATAAATCAAGCATTATGCAATTAAGAATTAACAAAAAAAATATTGTGTAAATAACTATCTATAAATTAATAATAAGAGAAATTATTTATTTAAAAAAAAAATGCACTATACCTATATACATAATACTCTTAAAGACCAAAGCAAAATAAACTGTTTTATATAATCAAACAAAAAAGCAAAAACAGAAGAAATATAGATTTGATAAGAACCAGATATAATTTTATCTAGGGATAAAAAAGATAACCTTTGAACTATCTCCAAACAATAAATATTACTTAATTTATTAACACAAAAAAAAATAAATTGTCTATATATATAATAATGCGAATTAAAAAATAAAATATTTTTGAAATGATGTATATGTTGTGATAGGATAAATTTATTGAGGCGTGGAGTACATTAAAAATGATCCAAGTCAATAAATTATTTTTATTTTTATTAATATTTTCGCTGCATTTCCAATTTAATATTTTGTTATCAGAATCTGGTCATTTCTGACCTATAATTGGCGGTGACGCAGTTTTTTTTTCTTTTATTGAGTCAAAAAATTGTAGTTAGAAATTGTCTGTGCGGTTTTTATCTAAAATAGATTAGAGATTAGAAAATAAATCAGAAAAAAATGGTTTTAATTTAAATAAAATTTAATTAATAAAAAAAAAAAAAAAACACAGCTGATTTCTTTATGGTTACCTTCTCTACAAGGTTACAAATAAAATATATGTATAATTTATTGCGATGATATTTTAAAAGTGCACACATATAAAAACCCTACTACAAGGTCACGAAACAAAAAATAAATGCACAATCTTTATTAAAATTTAAATTAAAATAAAAGCGATATTTTAAAAGTTACAGCTTATCTATCTTCTGACACTTTCTTTTAGAAATTTGATAACAAGTTAAGTTCGATGTTATTATTTTTGAGTTATAGGAATACAAGAAAATTTCAGTAAAATCGTACGAGTAATTTTTAAGTTATGTTGGTTCGCAAAAATTGAGCGAAAGACAGACCGACAGACAGACCGACAGACAGACAGACAGACAGACCGACAGACAGACCGACAGACTCTGATTTCTGAAGCGGATTTGTGTCTTGGAATTTTTGAAATCGGAGACATTAAAAAAAAATTGGTTCTTCAGATCAATCACATAGCTTCCGCTACCTTCGGTAAGTTCAGAAGTGATTCTCCCGAGATTTTGTTTGTATTGAACTAAATAAATATTAAAATAAGTATTTAAAATGTAATAAATAAAATAATTCGAATATAAACTTACAATCTTAGCATATTGAAATTCCACAGTTTACATACCTGGAACATAAATGGAAAAACAAACAATTAAAATATAACTAGACATGTTATTAAAAGATTAAAACAAACAATTTAATAATTAAAGTATAAACACCAGTTCTTCGATTGTTTCTGTATAAATGCTATATTGTTGCCATTCTATACTTCTAAATAAATTAATTTAAATTAGCTATTACTTGCACTACCTACTACAGTACAGTTTATTGTACGTGCCAGAGAAATTTCCTAAAGGGGTGGAGGTGTTTAGAGGTGGTTAGGTTGGGTTAGAGATGGTTAGAGGTAGTTAGAAGCTGTTAGAGGGGGTTAAAGGTGTTTAGAAGTGGTTGGAGGTAGTTAGAGGTGGTTAGAGGTCGATAGAGGTAGTTAGAGGTGGTTAGGGGTGGTTAGAAGTGGTTAGAGGTGGATAGAGGTGGTTAGAGGAGATTGGAGGTGGTTAGAGGAGGTTAGAGGTGGATAGAGGTGGTTAGAGGTGGATAGAGGTGGTTAGAGGAGATTGGAGGTGGTTAGAAGTGGTTAGAGGTGGATAGAGGAGGTTAGAGGTGGATAGAGGTGGTTAGAGGAGGTTAGAGGTGGATAGAGGTGTTTAGAAGTGATTAGAGGTGTTTAAAGGTGGTTAGACGTGGTTAGAGGTGTTTAGAAGTGGTTAGAGGTGTTTAAAAGTGGTTAGAGGTGTTTATAAGTGGTTAGAGGTGTTTATAAGTGGTTAGAGGTGTTTAGCGGTGGTTATAGAAGTGGTTAGAGGTAGCTCTAAATCTCAGCCTGGTACTATATGAATTTACCTAGATGCGTTTAAAATTGTGGACGTAATCCCACTTAATTGGTAGTATGACCCTCTTGAGGAACAAAAATTGTCCTTTTTAAGAGAAAGCTGTTAAATTTTATTTTTTTAAATTGTGGCTGTTTTTCATTAGAACTAACAAGGCGGGTCAACCAGTTCGTGCAACACTGCTTCTGTTCTTTCAGGAGCAGTGTTGCGTTGAAAAAAAAACAGAAAAAAGGTCTTTCAAACTAACCTGGAGATAACTCACCAAAGAAGAATTTAAGGAAAAACAGATTTTATCAAATTCTTACAGAACGTAGAGAGTTATATTCTAAAATACTATAAAATAGATTAAAAACTTTGTTGAATAAAATAAAGACTACAATGTTTATTTAGATTTGATAAAATTGTGTATCTTTATTTAAAAAAGTTATTATATATTTAATTGAAGATCTACAAATCAAAACAAACAATTATTATATTGAAATAATTGCGGTTGCCATAGCAAAGATTTCTGAACAAAGTTTACAATTATGCTTGAAACTCCTAAAAGAATTTTCGATGCATATTAAAGTTGTTAAATCTTCCTTTCTTTTCTCATAACTTTTAAGTAAGCAGCCCCCCTAACGACTAAAGAAAAGAATACGGATAAGTATATACACATTTTGTGTTAGTGTGCTATTGCAGTGTGCAAAAACGCGCGGTATTACATTGCTTATAATATACGATTACAAAGATATTTCAAATTCAAATAATATATATATATATATATATTTTTTTTTTGTATTTGAAAACATTTTGTAAATTGTATATTTTTAATTTTGTAGCTAATAATTATATTGGCAACAGAACATATTTTTATTTTGTATTATGTATTTTTTTTTTTTAAATCATTTGCAATATTGTGTTGTATTATAAATAAATTTGTTACGTTCTCAGTACAAAAAGCGTTCTATCTTATGTTTCACCGTGTCTTTATACTTTATCTCCAACTCTCTGTTTAGTTTATTTTCTCTGCCACTTCCGTAACACCTGGCTTTATGTTCTCATATCTTGTTTCCTCTTTGGCACGAGTTGTTTCAAATTTAAGACGCCCAACTGTGTAAAATTTACGACTTTTTACGACTCAGTGCTGACTAGATATTGGTGTTAGGTCTGTCGTATCTAATTCAATTAGTTTAAAAAATATAAAAGTTAAGGCCCGTTTACATTTTGATTAGTGCGAGTGTTTAGTGATTAGTGTTTAGTGATTAGTGCAAGTGATTAGGATGTCGTTTTATTTTGAGGAAAATTTTATATTTTATTGAACATTTATCTTTGTTATTAATTTTTTTTGTGGGAGGGGTAGTGTTATGTTGATTTTTGACACATTGTGACAGTTTTTTGACCAATCAATTAAACATTTTTACTTATAAATTGTATAATTATAAAATAAAAAAAAACCCTAACATCTAGGTTGGAGAGGAGAGGCTTACTCGCAGATCCACTAAACAGTGCAAGTCTACTAAACAGTTAACAGTTCACTCGCAAAATTACTAAACACTAATCACTAAACACATCGTCTCCAAACGGATTTAGTGATTTTACTAAACACTTGCACTAAACACTCACACTTGCACTAATCAAAGTGTAAACGGGCCTTTAAGGTGAGAGTCTAGAGCTAGAGCGACAAATCTAATACGGCAACATCTGGAATTAAACATAAGGTTTGTTCGTAGTTAATTTTTATTTATTGCTCTATATAAAACTAGGAGTGTAATGCATTTGTCTGCTTGCAATATTGATCTTATTCGTACATTTCAATCTTAACAATAAACATTTGTATTTATAAACAACTGAAATCCGATCAAAAATAGTAATATTTCTAATTTTTAATTAAAAAACATTTTTGTTTCCTGTTTTTCTACTTTACCCCCTTCTTAAATGAAAATATGACAAAAGTGGACATAACAACAATAACTGCATTCTTAAAGAGCTTTCTAACGACATGCATCATGAAGGGCACATACTATTTTAACTTTAGTACCCCGTACCCATTTGTACCAATTTGGACCATTTCAGATTTATACCTTCCTGTGGTTGGTCAATATGACCGTGCCGAATTTTGTGCGGATTGGTTCAGACATTCAGGAGGAGTAAGTGTCCAACAAATTGCTAAGTGTAGTATAAGAGCATTATAACCTAGGAAATCGTATCTAGATTAACACAATTTAGTAGCAATTAATTTTTACTTTCTCATAAAAAGAGAAAGTATTGTGATGGCGCGAAAATTCGATTTTGAGATTTTGATGGATTTACACGTTTTAAGATCCCCAGAGTCCAAAAAAGTGGTTTTTAAAAATGTCTGTCCGTCGTCTGTATGTCTGTCTGTTGTCTGTGCAGACGCCTGGAGTCTAAACTACTCGGTCGATTTTGACGAAATTTGGCATACACGTTCAGAAAAATCATATCTCGAGGCGAAATCGAGAAATGAATTTTAACTCCATACTTGAGGGCGCTACCCCCCAAAAACTCTGAAAAAACATGAAAAAAAATTATATCTCGAAAACAGTTTCGACGATTTTGATTAAAAATTTCTAAAATGTAGTCAATTTAAATACGAATCTAATGATATAAGCCGTTTTCCCGGGGAAAATCTAGTTCCTGAGAAAATAGCTTAAAACGCGGATGGAGAGAGCCAGGGTTCGATTCTCCGTCCGGGAGAAGTTATTTTTATGATATTTTTGATGAAATTTCCAATAGTAATTAAATGTACGCATATGAGAAAGTTTGTCTGAGTTGTCTCGGACCGATTTTTGCTATAAGTAGCAATGTAATAAAAAAATCGAACATGGGGCGGGGCGTCAGGGAACTTGTTCTTAATCACATAATTCCAAATTAAGTTGTAATATGAAGGACCTATTAATCTTATAAAGGCAATTTTAACTACAATGATCTCTTTTTATTAGTTTTAACGAATTTGGTTTTAAAAATAGGTCAAAAAGGGATAATAAATCATAAATTGCTTCAAAATACATCCCGGTTATATTTCAACCTTCTGCGGTTTAATAATAAAAAAAAAAATAAAAAAATGTTAATCCTTGTTTTAGAATTGTTATTAAAATAAATATTCTACTATCTTTTTATTAAATAAATATGTGTGTATGACAATTTAACATTAAATTGAAATCGATTTTATTGGGAAATGTTTTTATTCAATGCCATAACATATCCCGTTTACATGTTCTATAGACTAAAAGATTATTATTGATCATATTAATCAAGTACGTTTGAAAAAATGCTTAATATTTACATTTTTTAAAAATAGTTATACAACTTTAGTCAAAGAAATTCTTTAGTTTACGTGCTTTCAAAAAAAAGTAATATTAGAAAACTAGAATTCTTAACTTCAAAAACGTAAGTTTAAAACTTATGACGGTGAAAAATTAGAAAAGAAATAATGAAAACGAAGCTAAAACTAGAAACCATAGAGGAAAAAAAAAATGTTGACTTAAAAACAAAAAACAAATGAAAAGGACGTTAAAGAATGAAGATGTTGCCCCCCCCCTCAAGGGAAACGTGCCGATGTAAGAATGAGATGGATATACGCTGCAAGGTTGATATTCGAGTACAGACCCAGAGTTGACTTGTAGCTGGGGTTTTTTGTTTTGTCGAGGAGACGTGGCAACACTGCTAGACCCAGTCACCTCGGGCCAGACTGTCTCCATACAGAACCATACTAACTAGGTCTGCAATACTGACAGTTTTAAAACTCTCTTTTAAGTCTTGTCTACTTACACCATTAGAACTCATTAACATTAAGTCTACGCCCTCAGAAATGAGTTAAATACTAACAATACCCTAGTACTTAGAACTCTTAAAAACATTCTTCGTACAAAAAATTAAAACAAAGATTCAAAGTTAGCAAACTTAACTAAATATAAAATACATATATCAATTCACTACACGAAAACCTATTCTTGTATCAGATTTAAATTTTACATGCCTTTAGATTGTACTTTATTAATTGTACTTTAGACAATGTGTAAGAAGTTTTATTAAAATCGTTACGTTAGAACGTAAGATATCGGTAAAAACATTGTTTTCTTTATTTTAAACGTGCAAGTCTGCTTTAATGTTTTTAGCGATCTTTAACACTTCATAGCGGTAAGGTGCTTAATTATTATAATATTTACTCAAAAAGTGGCCTTCTAAGGTTGAATCTATTATAACTAATACAATTTCTGTATTAATAAATATTGATACTACATATGTATTTTTACTATATACGTACTACCTATTTTATATATTATTTTGCTATTTTACACATTAACTAGCCGTTAGGCTGCGGTAACGGGCAGAATAATAAATATGGTTGAGAAAAAGAGCTAAGAGATAATTAGTTATAATTAAAATAGATATTTAAAGAGATATTTACTGTTTAAATAGTAATTTTTATGCAGTTATAACTAAAACATTTAAATAGGAAGTTTTGTGCTCCGATATCCGCTACATAGGTATGGCGCAAATGGTTTAGTATCTGACTTACTCCCAGTAGCCCCGGGTTCGATCCCGGCTTATGGCACATCAATTTTTAACGTTATAAATCATTTAGAGGTGAGTCGTCGTTGTCGTTGTCGTTGTTGGGACACTACTCGATTATATAAAAGATATGTATATATATAAATTCAATAAGTTATATTAAATGTAAAATTATATATATAATGCGCATATGTTGTATATATGTATGCAGACATATTTATGTATACAAATACATAAATACAACAATTGTCAGTTAATTTGTATTATGTTATTTTTTAAAAACAGACATATACAACAAATACATAAATACAACTAATACAACAATTGTCTTGTAATTTCGAAAGTCTCCATAACCTCTACAATAAAACTAATATGAACAGTTTTACCAATTGACAATAAAGTTAAACAAATAATAAAGTTAGGATTTTATACACAATTTCGAATACAATAGACTATAGATTTAACTAACGAATTAAGAACTTACAAGTACGGTACAGCAAAGTGTCACCAATAATCAGAATGAAGTATTAGCAAGGACTTGGGACTTACAATAGAACCATATATCAAAACTAAACAATGATAAACAATAATTCAAGATAAAAAGCGTATATGAAGTCATAATTGTTATTTGTTTTATAATTATGATTTTTTTTTTTCCTTGCTATAATCAAAATTAAGAAGGAAATTAATATCATTACATAGAGAAAGTTTCTTATTTGAATATCTTCCCAAAAATAGTTTTAAAAGTTGAAGTAATAACATTTGTGTTAAAATTATATGTGCATAATGAATACTTGCATCCGTATTTCCTACTTAGAACATATTCTGGTGAAAATATTAAATATATCAAACAATTTAATTTTAATTCAACAATTTCAATTGATGAACTTAAATTTATCATTAATATTAAAGAATGTCAAATACTGGGGATGAAAAAAATAAAACCAAATAATAATGAAGAATAAAATAAAGTAAAAAATAAAAAAATAATAGTATATAATAAATAAATAAAATAATATATTCATTCTGATCGGTTAAAGAGATTAATTTATTTCTAAAAACTATAAGAGATTTGAAGTATAAATAATTTTTTTTTTTTTATTCGATAAAACAATTAAGTATACCAAATGTGTTACCATAAAATCTAAGTCAAAACAACTAATTATTGGTGAAGTTAAACATTTAAACCAAACAGAATATATTAATTTAAATCAAATTGTAATTATTATTAACTACGGGAAACAGTCAGAGAAAAACAAGCTCCAACGCCGGGGTTTGAACCCTGGCCTCCGTAATTCCAGTACAATGCTCTAACCAACTAAGCTACGCGGGAGAATGGTTTTCTTCTGACGTTATTGATACCTTGACCCGATTTTAAAGCTTTTAATTTTCCACTAAGTCTAAGGAGTCAACATTAGTGACATAGAACTAGACCGAGAAATATCGTTTATAATTATATAAAGTACCCAATTAGTACCTGTACTTCGCACAATCAATTAGAAATTTTTTTATA
>KZ651618.1:349306-363829 GCA_001010745.2 Gerris buenoi
TATTTAAACAGTAAATATCTCTTTAAATATCTATTTTAATTATAACTAATTATCTCTCAGCTCTTTTTCTCAGCCATATTTATTATTCTGCCCGTTACCGCGGGCCTAACGGCTTGTAAAAATATAATACAGTAAGTATAAGGACTATTTATTTAGTATTTTTATATGATGTATGTTAGGTATTAGTGAATAAGAAGTGCTTTACTAGTACGATAGAGTTCCATATAAGTCTACTGAGCTTAGTATCTCAGTATTCAGAAGCTGTATTGAACCCAAGGTTTCAATCCGTACTGAGTACCAGAGTGTGGATTTGGCCTTGTTAATTCTAACAATGCCAGGCTCTCAGCCCAACCAGTAGAATAACAATTCAACACTTCTCAATAAAATCAGGGCTTAAATAACTAACGCTGATGAAACTTTGACCAACAAAATAACAAAATATATGCCCAATAACATTTAATAACATAACAGAAGAAAAGAAAAAAAAATACAAGGAAAGAGTAGAATTAAACAGACTAAAATTTAAAATCCAAAAAAAGATATAAGAACTTCGAACAAAATCAAACAAAATTATATGCATATGTCGTATTTTTCCACACCATATAAATAATAAATTAATAAATATATACGTAATTGCCTAAAAATGTATTAGTCCAGGAGATAGCGTGCAAAAAAGTGTCTGACTAACATCAAACTAAAATTTCGCATGTAAGTAATCTTTTAGAGCCTAAAAAGAGAGTAGGCACTTCTTTAGACTGTTACTCCCCTTATAAAACTGAAGTGTGATATTCTTTTCTTAAAGAACATTAAACTAAACATAGCTTTGTCATAATATTATTTAGTCAAAGTCATTTATATTCTAAAGGAAAATCGGTCCGAGAAAACTCAGACAAACTTTCTCATATGCGAGACACATATTACTTAGCCTAGTGTTCTCAAAATATTAGTTTCCCTAAGGATATTCAATGATTATTGAACATTTCATCAAAATTTATCATAAAAATAACTTCTCCTTGGCGGGGAATCGAACCCGGGTTCTATCCGTCCGCGTTTTAATCGGCTCAGTAGTTTAGGCTCCAGGCGTCTGCATAGAATGACGACAGACATTTTTTTAAAAAAACTTTTTTGGACTCAGGGGACCTCAAAGCGTGTAAATTCATCAAAATCTCAAAATTGAATTTTCATGCCATCACAATTCCTCTTTATATGAGAAAGTTATTAAAAATAACTTAACAACAACTTTTATTAAAGAAATAAAAATATAAAATTTAAATTATTTGATAAAATATCTAGATTTCGTAAAAAAATGTATATTTTCCATTCTATCTAATTGTTCTACTGAGAATATATATTAATATGGGTAAAAAAACAACAATGTAATAGGGAACAATATGCTTAATTATAAGAAAAAAAAATATAAACACGATAAGTCAAAACTAATACAAACAACGATTACTTAATAAGCACACAAATATTTCATAAACTACTAAAAAAATGGAGGAAGATTAAAGATTAACACAAAAGCCAACGACGAGGAAAGGTGTTAAACTCGTTAATCAGTAAAATCATAAAACATACATTATTACTAACAAACCTTCAATTAAAAACTATTAATTACTTAATTATAAACACATAATATGGAGCAGTAAACATCCTTTTAAAAAAGACAGTATATGAAAATTATAAAGTGTATTTAGTGAAACTTCTAGGTGAGGTGTTTTCATGGTCCCTCGCACGGCACTATCTCACCGCTACATCTTGAGTCGAGAGATGTTTTTATAACAATCACGAGAGTGGAAAATGAATTCAAGGAATCCTCTAATGCTTCTATTAAGAAAGAGTTCATAACATATTAACTCGACCGGAAAAATACGGCGTTTCGTACATTTGACCTAACTTGAGGTCCTGATAATGTTTTTTTTGGATTTTTTCCCCTTTAATAAAGTTCCATTCTTTTTATTTTTCTCTTAAAAAAAAACGTAAATAGACCATATCGACCCTTATACCATGACCATGAATAAAAAAAATTCAAAATTTTTGATAAATACCATTCCAAAGTTAATAATACCTCATAGATCAACTGATATATATCAGGTAATAGATTTGGTAGTAATAGATGTATTATTATTGAAGAGAGCTTCTTACATTCAACAAAATATCCTGTCTGTCTGCCTGTCAGTCTGTGTGCCAGTCAGTCTATCTGTCTGTCAGTAACGTTTACGTGTCTAACGTTAACTTAAGTAAAACCTCACCGATTTCAGGACTGTAAAAGATTTTATCATCTAATCGATGAGACAAACATTTTGAGACTAATATTTAAATGGTGTTACTATTTAATAAATTAAAAATTCAATTTTTAAGTTTTTGGTAGTATTCGTACTACGGAAAGTTTTAAATTTAAATTTTAAATCAAATTATAATATAGGAGGTCCGTGGTTCAAGTCCCGGCGCTAGAGTCTATTTTTCTCTGTCTGTCTCCCAGTGTTAATAATAATTTATAATTTGATTTATATTAACAAATTAAATAAAAGAAAAATTATACACTTGCAATTTCTATTTAGTACATAATATAATGGAACACGAAAAATAGTAAGTATTAATTATGTACATTGTAATATTTGCTTTTTGTTTTTAATGTAGATATGATATGACACAGATAATTTAATAATTAATATGAAATAAACGACAACAACGTTAGTTAATTTAATTCAAACTCATTAAAATTAATAGAATAAAAGGAAATTTAGTACACTTCGTTAAACACACACACACATACATTTATACATATAAGACATTTATTGCTTTAGGTATTATTGAGGTTGTTAAAGAGTTTTGGGATTAATTAAATACATACATACATACATATGCTTTAGTACCTTATCAAATGATAAGAAACTGAATGCTTCATTAATTATAATAATTAAAGAGGTAGGCAGGTGCATGTTATATTCTTTTATCAATTTCCAAGTACTAAACTATTTTAATAAGAGGGAAAAAATTATAAGCCTTCCATAAAAATAAATTAAATAAAAAAGTTCATATTATCGTTATTACTTCCGAACTTACCGAAGGTAACGGAAGCGATATGATTGATCTGAAGAACCAAAATTTTTTTTAAGTCTCCGATTTCAAAAATTGTAAGATAGAAACCCGTTTCAGACATCAAAGAACATTTTTTGTTCCGTGTCTGTCTGAAGGTTTGTCGCTCGATTTTTGCGAACTCCAATATTTATCTCTAATTATTAGTCCTATACAAGTTTCAACCTTCTACGCCCATTAGTTTCTCTTCCACATGTTCACAAACATACATTTACATCTTCAAAAGTACTTATCTAATCTTTATTAAATTTGGATTGATTGTTGAAAGTAGCCTGCAGATAGCCCTAGATCAATTTCAACCGTCTGGGCTCTTTAACTCTTGCTAAATTGTTACTTTAATAGATGTAAAAAATTAAAAAAATGTTAAGTTTTTAAAACAATTTCAGGAGGTAATAGTACATTACGCGTCGAGTGTGGAAAGTAGCATTTTGCATGCGAGTGTGGAGTTTACACCCGAGCGATAGCGAGGGTAGTAAAAACCACACGAGCAATGCAAAATGCCGTTTTTGCACGAGTTGCGAACCGTACTTTATCTACGATTGTTAGATTTTAATAATAAATGCAGAAAAAAATAATAAACTTCCTGTATGTAAGCTCGTATTTCAGTATTTATCTTTTGATAAAGATTACATCAATTAGTTAGTTGTATTTTGTGCCGAATTAATTATTTTGGAAGGCGTATTATTAGTCCCATATTCTTCATAATCACTTAAATCACTCATTGATTTTCACAAAAAAAAAAACTCAGTACAAACAGTTACTTTTATTAAATAAACATCAAGTTAGTTATGTTAAATGTAAACAAACTCGCTAATTGTGTGTAAAGTTGATAATTCTTCTTCTTTACGTCACTAGAGAGGAAAAAAAGAGGAATTCTTCTTCTTTACGTCACTAGAGTGGAAAAAAAGAGGAATTCTTCTTCTTTACGTCACTAGAGTGGAAAAAAAGAAGAATTGTTCAAAAAAATGAGACACGCATGCGCAATTAATACAGGTGTGTAAAGAATCACTTTCAACGAATCTAAACAGAGATGTAATGTTTATATTACGTATCAATCGTAGATAAATAAATTTGACAATAAATTGGCTGTAAAAGAATAGAATCATTAAAGTATAAGGAATAAGAAGCGAGGAAGCTATGTGCCACACTAATTGAGTCTATTTTTATTTATTTTCTTATTTTAGATTAATTATAATTGTTATAGTTAAACATAAAACTAAGTTTGGTAGATTTGGAGATTAGAAAACGGATATAAAATCTTCTATTAAAAGTAAAAAAAAATTAAAAAAAATAAAAATATAGAAGGTCACAAGCGAGAGCCCCAGGTAACAATGTTCAGTGCCTTAGGCAAGCCATTTAAAACTCCTAAATTATTCCCAACAAATTAGCCATCGTTAATTTAAATTTCTAATGCAAATTAAAAGCAGAATATATTTCTTGAGAACCATATTGTATTCAAATCCGAGGGTGAGAACCTAGTCGAGTATATTGTAAGAAACAAATAGGGTTTAAACCAATCATTAGACAATAAATATTTGTTGGCATCTATATTAATAAAGGTGACAAATATAATTATTTTTTATCTGGTAAAAGAATAGTAGGTGTGGAGAATTTCTGAATAATATTACTGTAAAGCTTGTCTTCAAAAACATTTTGTTTTTGGGCGCGTTCCATAAATAGGATATTGCAAAAGATTATGAAATAGTATAGATTATTAGATGAGAATTCCAAAAATCATATTATAACAAAAACAAAAGAAAATTAGACTGCGAATTCGTGTGGCACATAGCTTCCTCGCATCCTATCCACGTACTTTATTTATTTTATTGCTTTTACAAACCATTATTGTCTAATTGATTTAATTTTTTCCCCCGATTTTTTATTTGTAATCGGTCAAAACTGTTTTTGATTTTTCACACGAATTAAAGTATTAATTTAGCAAAAGTTAAAGAGTACAGACGGTTCAAATTAATCTGGGGCTATCTGCGGTTTACTTTCGATAAACTTATAAAAGTTTCATTCAAATCAGATTAGTACTTTTGAAAGATATAGGTGTAAATAAATGTATGTTTGTGCGCAAGTGGAAGAGAAAACAAATAGGTGCAGAGAGTTGAAACTTATATGGGACCAACAATGGGCTAATTATGATCTACCACCCAAATGTCTTTAAAATTGGACGTGTAGTTTTTAAGTTATGGTGGTTCGCAAAAATTGAGCGACAGACCGACAGACAGACACGGAACTAAAAATGTTCCCTGATGTCTGAAACGGATTTCTGTCTTGGAATTTTTGAAATCGGAGACCTAAAAATGTTTCGTTATTCAGAACGATCACATAGCTTCCGTTACCTTCGGTAAGCTCGGAAGCAAAAAAATTAGTGATTCGTTTGCATTAGGTAATATTGCGAGCTTACCGAAGGTAACGGAAGCTAAAGGAATTCGGAAGAACGAAAATTTTTGTCTCCAATAATATACCGTCTTGTGAGACGACAAGAAACATTTTTGGTTCTTGTCTCAATGTATTTTCGAAACCAATATATTATTAAAATCTACTTGTCTTATTTTAAAGAAATTATGATGGAAGGTCATATTTAGCCCATTGTTGGTCCCATATAAGTTTCAACCTTCTGCGCCTATTTGTTTCTCTTCCACATGCGCACAAACATACATTTATTTACACCTATATCTTCAAAAGTACTCATCTGATTTTTATGAAATTTTGATGCTTTGTCGCAAGTAGACCGCAGATAGCTCCAGATTAATTTAAACCGTCTGCGGCTCTTTAAACTTCGCTAAATTGATACTTTAATTCGTGTAAAAAATCGAAACAATTTTGAATGATTTAAAAAACGGGAGGGAAATCAAATAAATTTGATAATAATAAGTTATAAAAGCATAAAATCATTAAATTTCACGAAATAAGACGAGAAGAAGCTATGTGCCACACTTGAACTGGCGCAGACTATTTTATTTACTACTAGAAATGACATGAAGTGACAAACTTAGATAAATTGGTTAATTTAAATGCTGCTGCAAATTTATTGAACTAAAAAAATAGTAAGAACAACTAACATCGAACAACGTATAGTTTACGAGTTTTATAGCAACAACTGAAAAAAGTCCAACAATTTTTTCAGTTTTTCAGCTATTACGCAGCTAGCACAGGTTTTTCGAAGCTAAAACTTTAGGATCACACAACCTTAACTANGTTACTTGTTTTGTTTATTTTTGTTATATGTCAAATTATATGTCACTTGGTTTTATAAATATCAAAAATATATCGTAGTTAACAGTTTATACGTCTTTAGCATTTTATGTGATTTTATAATTTATATTTAATGAAAAATGTAAGGAACTTCGTTCCTACCACGTGCCCCACGACACCACACGTATTTTTTTACCATTATAATAAACAATTAAAAATCCGTTAATAAAAAAACTATAAAAAGACAATTTCGTCTCATAATTGCTTACTATTTAATTTTGTCAACAAAATCTATCAAATAATCAAATACAGATAGAAATGTCTGAGTATATCAGTTCCTCTGTCGTTGCATAACAAAATTTTTTTTTTTGAGATAACGATAAGTTGGAGAGAAAATAAATAATAAATATAAAAACTTATAACACGTTCACTATTTTATAGATTCAATGTAATATATTATAATCTGACCTTCGCTACACTATAATATTATTGTATCAGCTGTTTTCAATATATCGTCTTGTTTTTTGTATTTTTATACATTCTGTTCAATTTTTTCTTCTTACAATTATGTTATAGTTTAAATTAAATAAAAATATTTTCTGTTTTAAAAATAGTCGTAGAAATAAAATATTTTCGTTCTCAATTAATAACCCATTATTTTTTTAAAAATAATATATATATATATTATGTATATTAAAAGAAAAACCAACATTATTTATTTATTTTATTATTATTTTTTTTTTTTGTTCACCACTTAATAAATAATCCATTTTAATCACATACATCTCAAATTCATTGACTAAAACAAGTTCATTGATCCTTAATTTTCATAATAACGGACTAAAAATTAGTAATCTAAACATAAAAGGTAAAATCATAAATAACAACAGGTAAATAAAAAAAAATAAAAAATAACAAAAAAACCACACACAGCTCACGTACAAGAAAAAAAAAATACACGAAACGAGATATCGGATCAAATATTAAATAAAGTGTACGACAATAGTTAGATAGCGTTGCTATTCCTACAATGCCAACAACATTCAGAGAGAGTAGCGATTTTTATCAGTAAACAAAAATGATAAGATATTTAAATGCTAACCTATATCTATAAGAAGGGGGGAGCAGATATCATAAAAACTACACCGTACTGTTCCTTATCACTTAATAATGCTATAACAAAAATGTGTAACTTACTACAGGCAAAGTTTGAAACATACGATCATATTATATAGAGGTTCAAATAAAATTAAAACATAATTATAGAAAATCGAGGTATCTTGTTTTAACTTGGCACTAGAAATGTTTGGCGTAGCGTCTGTTTGTTTGTAAATTTGTTTTTTTACGTCATGATCAAACGTGTTGTTCGATTTTCTTGAAAGTTGATTTTTTTTTTTTAATTATTTTATGTTTCTTTAACTCATTAAAATTGATGTGTATAAAAGGTTTAATTCATAATTTTTTTGGTATAGAATTATTTATTTGCTAAAAATTTGAGGTCTAATGTTCCGAAAACTATTTATAGTTTAATTAGCAACATGGAAATAAAAAAAGTTGACATTAAATTTTAATAATATAACTACCACTATAACTATTTTCGACGTATTAAACATTATGATAACGATAACAGTAAATTTTACCTAATTTGAAATTATTATCTGAACAATAATTGTCCATTAAACAATACTCTGCCAATTAGTGTGGCACATAGCTTCCTCGCATCCTTTTCCGTATACTTAAATGATTTTATGCTATGACAATTACTACTAATAATGGGCTGTAGTAAACCATTTTAATTTTTTTATTTTTTTTATTTTACCCCCCAAATTTTTTAAAAAAATGTCACAATTTCTTTGATTTTTTTGCATGAATTACATAGTATCAATTTGACAAAAGTTAAAAGAGCGCAGATGGCTGAAATTAATCTGAGGCTATCTACAGGCTACTTCCGAAAAACAATCAAAATTTCTTAAAAATCAGGTAAGTACTTATGAAGATATAGGTGTAAATAAATGTATGTTTGTGCGCAAGTGGAAGAGAAAACAAATAGGCGCAGAAGGTTGAAACTTATATGGGACCAACAATGGGCTAATTATGACCTACCATCCAAATTGCGTTAAAATCAGACGATTAGTATTTTGAGATATGTTGCTTCGCAAAAATTTAAAGACAGACAGACACGGAACCAAAAATGTTCCCTGATGTCTGAAACGGATTTCTGTCTTGGGAATTTTTGAAATCGAAGACATAAAATATTTTCGTTCTTCAGAACGATCACATAGCTTCCGTTACCTTCGGTAAGCTCGGAAGCAAAAAAGATAGGAAGTTAATTTCAGGTATTAAAAAATAATTAAAATTTAAAAACACAAAAAAATAAATGACCCAGCCGTGAATTGAACCTACTATAAAAAAATATTATAAATTAATTTCTAGAAATCTGAGCTAATAATGTTTTTAAATTTATGATTTATGTACCTACAGAATTAAGAAGGACATTTCACTCAGTGGCTACGCACTACCTTTAATTAAATTACACTACATATATTATTTAATCAACTTTAGTGTAAAATTCATAATAAAATACGTAAGTTCAATCGAACTAACCAAGATTTTAGTGAATATCTAACAAAATTAACAGATTGTTTTTGTTTTTTTTGGAACGAAGTTCCTTATGGCACGTTCGGGGCCTGGGAGTGAATCCGAAAAAAAAACGACCAAAATCACCGTCACAAAATAACTGTCATGAAAACACCGTCATGCGAAATCCGTCACGAAATATCTACCGATGACAATAACTTGAGTAAAAGATCACCGAGTTACTTGAAATTAGGTACACATGTTCATTTTACCAATGCCCAGGCTGAGTACGTTGGAAAACGTTATCCGTCCAAGCGTTCACGCGCAACGCTCGCGTAAACGTAAGCTTAAAAAAGACGGGAAAAAATGTGATTGTGGAACCCTGTTACTTGTTTTGTTTATTTTTGTTATATGTCAAATTATATGTCACTTGGTTTTATAAATATCAAAAATATATCGTAGTTAACAGTTTATACGTCTTTAGCATTTTATGTGATTTTATAATTTATATTTAATGAAAAATGTAAGGAACTTCGTTCCTACCGGGTGTCCCGCGACACCACACGTATTTTTTTTTTTATATTATTATTCTTGGAATCTTCGAAAATAATCCGGAATTCTTCGGTGTCTTGCATAAAATATTAAGCGATTTTAAGATTATTATATTTTCTCAAAAATTATAAAAGCATTTTTAGGTTATTGAATCTTTTTTAAACGCGGGGCCCAATATAAAAATTAGAATAAGACAAAAAAAAATCTGATTAGTTTCGGGACTTAAAAAACTCATTGAGCTGCCCGTATCTATCAATAGTTTTATATTATATTCTTTTATTTCAATATATGGTAAATTATTTACTTGAAAAGTCATTTTTATATTAGTTCTTAATTTTTTATTTTTGATGATCAATTTTGGTTTTTTAGTTTTATTAAAAATTTTAGATTTTAACTTCCGTTTTCTAACATTATTAATATTAACATTTGAATTTATTTCTTCTTCTTTTATTGTCAGCTCTCTGGGTCTTGAGAGGCCGGCAAGTGAAAAGGATAATTAATATCTTGATCATCGTCATAGAAATCTGAATTTTGATTATCATTATTATTTTCAAAATTTGAATTTTCAAAATTTTGTTCCACATTTTGTGTAAACATTCTAGTATTTCTTGTTGGTGCTGGGTCGACTTCCATTGGAGTCTGTTGGTTTCTATTAATTTGATTATTATTATTATTTTGGGGATTTCTGTTCATTTGATTATTGTTGTTCTGGAAATTATTTCCTTGTCCTCGTTGATAATTATTATTATTTCTAAAATTATTATTTTGGTTATATCCATTATTCCTNAAAAAAAAAAAATAATAATAAAATAAAATAAATATAAAAATTGAAATAATTGAAATTTAATTTGACATACCCAAATAATTATTATTGTTATAATATAAAAAAAAAGTTGTCCCTACATCTTGAAAAAGATAAATAAAAAAATAGTTGACTTTTTTCAAAAAAATGTTATCAGCCAGTAATATTAATTATTACTGTTTTAAAAATCACATTAAATAATTATTAAAACTATGAGGACAAATTATTAAATCCACGATGAAGGATGGGAAAACAAATCACGGTAACTAATTATTAAAATAATGAGGACAAATTATTAAATTCAAGATGAGGAATGAGGAAAACAAATCACGGTAACTAATTATTATTAAAACCATGGGGACAAATTATAAGATTCGCGATGAGGTAAACAAATTATTAAAACTATGAGGACAAATTATTAAATTCACGATGTGGGATGAGGAAAGCAAATCAAGGTAACTAATTATTAAAACTATGAGGACAAATTATTAGATTCACGATGAGGAAAAACAAATTACGGTTACTAATTATTAAAACTATGAGGACAAATTATTAGATTCGCGATGAGGTAAACAAATTATTAAAACTATGAGGTCAAATTATTAGTTCATGATGAGGAATGAGGAAAAAAAAATCACAGTAACTAATTATTAAAACTATGAGGACAAATTATTAGATTCTCGGTGAGGAAAATAAAGCAAGGTAACTTATTATTAAAATGCGCGCTCGATTCACAATTAGGACATGTTTTGATAATGTGAAATGTTAACCGAAAAATAATTTAAGAATTTTTGGATATTGGCGACAAAAATGAAACTGCGGAAGGAATGTTTTGTATCGGTGTTGCGTTATTTGTGTTAAAAATAAAGCGGTGAGAGGAAGGTTAGAGTTGATCAGTATGTGGGTGAGAGTCGGGTCGAACCGTTACATCGCACAGACTGTATCACCTTATGGCAGCCAGATGTCACTAAAACACGTCTTCAAGAAAATAAAATGGAAGTTTATCCGGCTGGGGATGTAGAGGATATGAAAAACAGGGTTAAAAAGTCATTTCCTATTTCATGATTCATGATTCAATAGGAAGATGGGTTACAGGTGGCAGGTTATAGAATAGAAGTGTCTGGCTTAGAACAGGTGAACGGAGGGCAGGTATACTAGACCCAACCCCGGCCTGTTCAAGGTCGGGCCTTATCACCTAACACTGAAAAACACAACCGTTCCGACGTTAACGTTGATAAACATAAACATTACACGACACAAGATTCAAAAACTCCGTAAGAAAGCTTACCTTCGTCGATGAGACGTTCCACATGTATGAATACGTTGGGAAAGGCAGTCACTTGTTTTCTGTCTTTCAGAAGTTGTGCCAGATAGTCGGCGATACTTTGAGTATTTGTCGAAGGAGAACTAAGGCAGTGATCACTCATTGTGTCTTTGTTTTTGAGTTAATCTTTTTCGAAAAAAAATTTATAATTGTACGAGATTTTTTTTTATTTAAAAATTATTATATTTTTAAACGGTTTATTCGTGTCGATAACGACGATACTATTCGAGTTTTTTTAGTGAAACCTGCGAACTTGAATCGAGTTATAAGCGCGATATCGGACGAAAGCTCCGAAACGCCAGATCAAGGAGTGGTTAAGACCTGGTGGACGGACGCGCGCGTGTACGGGCGTGCGACTTGGGTACGACTGGAGGAAGAAGCTTGGAGCTAGGGCGAGGGTGGGGGCCGGTGGTGGGGGGACGTACCACCAGCACGATCTAGCGGGGATACTGCCAACCCACGTCTTCACTCCCCTCTACCACGCCTACAACAGACCGGCTTTAAAAAAACATTAAACCCATTCCTAAACACCTTCGATTAAAAACTATTGAACCGACCGGACTACTCGACTTTTAATCTTATTAAACGACCTTACGATACTTCTCCGATTGCATAGATCCGGCGATCCGGTCGTATCGGCTTCGTGCGACGTTACGATCCGACCATATGCAACCATGTGATACTTTCGCGTCATACGAAGTCTCATTAAAAACACCCACTTTCTCCCTTCGACACACCTGTTGCCGTTTCCTTGATTTTCCCGACTTTTAAAAACAAAAGATTTAGCAAAAACTGTTCTTAAACATTTTCCTATCCTAAAATACTAATCCAATCTCAGATTTACTAATTAAAACACCCAAATAAGGTAAATTAGCGACCGCGATCGAACACGAAATCGAAATATTTTTAAAACCTTAGTAAATAATCTTGTAGTTTTTTTTTTTCTTTTTTAAATTTAATACTTATTTCCTTTACGTCAGATCATTAATAAATGAAGAAAGAATTTAATGAGTCCTATGCCCGTTTTAGAAATTTAATTTTAGAAAGAAAAAAATAACATCATTAGGACGTTTATGAGAAGCGGCACGAGATTAAAAATGTAGCTAATGTTTAATATTAATTAATCCACCGACAGTCAAGTTAATTTATATTTAGTTTATTTGAACTTTCCCCCGTCCTCATTTCCAAATCGATTATAAAACATTTCTTTAAATTAAATACGCTCTGTATACACATGTTTGATATCAATGTTTACAAATTAATTTCTAAATAATTATATTATAACTAATTGATATCTGACAGGGAACGTTTAGCATTAAGAATAATGTGATGTAACAAAAAATTAATATAAATTAATTTAATATAAATAAATTAATTGACCTAAAGAATTATTAGTTCAGCTATGACTTTACCTATAAAAGAAAATTTGGTAAATGTATATTGTACATGCCAGGCCGAGATTTTGAGCCACCTTGAACCTCTAACCATCTCTAACCACCTCTAGCCATCTCTAACCACCTCTAGCCATCTCTAACCACCTCTAGCCATCTCTAACCACATCTAGTCATCTCTAACCACCTCTAGGCATCTCAAACCACCTCTAGCCATCTCTAACCACCTCTAGTCATCTCTAACCACCTCTAGTCATCTCTAACCACTTCTAGTCATCTCTAACCACCTCTATTCATCTCTAACCACCTCTAGCCATCTCTAACCACCTCTAGCCATCTCTAACCACCTCTAGCCATCTCTAACCACCTCTAGCCATCTCTAACCCCCTCTAGCCGTCTCTAACCACCTCTAGTCATCTCTAACCACCTCTAGTCATCTCTAACCACCTCTAGTCATCTCTAACCACCTCCAACCACCTCTAACCACCTCTAACCACCTCAAACCACCTCTAACCAACTCTAACCATCTCTAACCATCTCTAACCACTTCTAACCACCTCTAACCACCTCTAACCACTTCTTGCTAGGTTTTATCTCCAAATTTTAATTCATGGTTTATATGGAGCCTTGTTGTAATATTATTTTATATGTGTACACCTGTACACAGCAACAATGTATTTCTCGGCCACTCCTTCGTAACTTAATATAAAAATATAGAATCGTTCATAGTATAATAACTTAACTTAAAGTATAATTACTTTTCCACTGGTGATACAATTTGATTGCTTCATCCAAACAGTTTATAGATGGTATGAATTAGATTGAAGTGTTTATAGTCATATGGAGCAATAAATTTCGTTTAACTATTTCATATTACTTAAATGTACAGTATCTCTGCCAAAGGAATAATTGATAACTTAAAAAACAGTATAGATCATATGAAAATAACTGATAAGGCAGCCCCATTATTTTTTTCAGTATTCTTTACAGTGTTAACTGTTAGTAATTTAATTTGAAACTTATCAAAAGATATCACATATATTTTTTAACATCTTAAAAGCAAAAATTAGTGCAGATGTTGGCAAAAATAAGACACCAGTCAGAGAATTTATTAAGTTTTAATAATGGGAAAATCAAGTCGTGTTACATTAACTTTAAACTTGACTTTTTACTACTTCAGCAAAAAGACATTGAAATGAGAACTTCAACAAAAAAATCAAACTGCTTGGAAAAAAGATCATATTCAACCGAGAAAGCTATTCACGCTATGTTTAGTTTATTCTACAGGGTGGGCCAAAAAAACCGCACTTATTTGAACACTTCTAGCTTAGCTTCTGTAGTAGATATGAGGTTTGCAGGGTCTAAAAACTACATTTCTAGTTTAAATCTCATATCTATAACTTTAAAAAATTGGTAAGGCGTGAATTCTCACGTAAAAAGGGTTTCGTTGGTATTGTGAAACAAAATTAGTAAGGTGAGGAGGGGAGGGGGAACGAAAAATTTCGATGTTTTTTAACAAAATGGCGCCGAAAATGAAACACTAACCCTAAGTGGTATATATATTTGTAATCTAC
>KZ651618.1:371475-381540 GCA_001010745.2 Gerris buenoi
CCAAAAAAATATAACATGGCAACACCGATTTTCCCTTTTTATAACCCCAAAACTACCTCCACGATTGTTGTTTCCCGCCTTCGATTGTGCCAACTCTAATCTTATAGACTGTAGTCTTGTTATATAGTTTTTTAGATATAGAACATTTGTTTTGAGACTGTGATAGTTAGTTTAATAAATTTTGAATGTTTTTTTGTTATTGTGATGATAGTGCTATGTGTTTTGTTAATCTTTTTATAGTTTTCAATGTCGAAATTGTTTAAGAAATTCAAGCTCAAATCTAGTTTTTTTAGTTTTTTAACTAAATCATCTATAATGATGATAGAACTGACGTACCAATGTGCTTTGCGAAGCTTGACATAGATATAATTACAACTGAAATCTTAAATAGAAGATGTAACTTTTAAAAAATCGTTTTAACCAGGCTTGAAAATGACCGACAAGGTCGAAACATCGCCAACGCCTAAACCAATATGAAATACTTTTATTTATCCTAACAAGGATCCACCTACCTACTTGGTTGAAACTTATATGGGACCAACAATGAGCTAATTATCACCTACCATCCTCATTTCATTAAAATCATGACTAGTAATTTCTAATATTATATTGTTCAAAAAAAATTTAGCAACAGATCGACGGTCCAAAACGGAGCCAAAGTTGATCCCTGCGATGTTTGTCACGGATTCCTGATTCCTGTCTTTAAATTGTTAAATTGTCGTGAAATCAAATCGGAGACGTAAAATATGTTTGTTCTATAGAACGAACACATATCTACCGTTACCTTTAGTAAGCTCGGAAGCTACTAGAGAATGCGCTAGCATCTTTAAGTAATTTTAACACAAAATACCTCAGTATGCAGTATGAATAGTTACGATCAGGTTATAAAGTAATGTTCGCCCCCTTATGGGAGACATAAAAAATATTTGTCCTAAAAAAACGATCACTCAGCTTCCGTTATCTTCGGTTAGCTCAGAAGTAACTTGATAATTCGCAACTAATATTCTACTATTTTAAACTCAACCACCTCTAACCACCTCTAACCACCTCTTACCACCACTAACCACCTCTTACCACCTCTAACCACCTCTTACCACCACTAACCACCTCAGTATCCAGTATGAATAGTTGCGATCAGGTTATAAAGTAAAGTTAGCCCCCCTTATGGTATAGCGATACTCTTAAGATTGGATTGGACTAATCTAAACTTAATTGGTCACTTCCTAAGGGCATGTTCTTCCCCTATAACACCATTCAAACTAATAGAAGACCTATTAGTGAGAATTAGTCGTTCGTAGTAGTCAAAGAATACATTATAAGAATACCAACAAATGATTAATCTGACAATGAGATTTCAATAATATTGTATCCAAATTAATCTGAAAATATTAATTTGGAATTTATCGATTCCAAGCATACTAAAGGTAACGGAAGCTATGTGATCGTTCTGAAGAACAAAAATTTCAAGATAAAAAGAACTTTTTATATACTACGTTTTTAAATTTTCTGTTGAATCATATGGTATGTTCTATATGTATATCATATGTATGAGTATTGAATCTATGTTCTGTTGAATGTATGTATGTGTGTAATGTTGATAATATAATTGTTATTGTTATATTATGTAATGTTAGTGAAAAAAAAAAAATAGTTCCGAATTTATTTACTTCACATAAATGATAATCATCTAGAGAGCTGATCTTAACCCTATATAAAAGGACAAATCTTTGTACAACATATCTCGCCAACACCAAATCTAAACCGTGCCATCGATATATTATTTGAAATAATAAAATCGTAAATAATATAATCGATAAATAATAAATATAATCGATATATTTCCTGTTTTGCTGTCATTCAATGTTTATCTTTTATTTATAAAAATCACAAATCGGAAACCCGTCAAAATAAAGATTGTAAATATTGGATATGGCAAAACAAATAAAATAACTTGCGGATTTTCTCCGAACTAACTTTTCCACACTGAAAAAATTTGCTTTAAACTAATTAAATTCTACTGAAAGATGACTAAAAGTATTAAAATATTGCATTGTCTTCGTGTTTTGTGCTATGCTAAAAGTTTCAAATGTCTAGCTATACGGTTAGTTAGAAATTGATTGCCAGATTTGTACCGGACAAACAAACAAACAAACAAACAAGAATGAAAGTTAATAAAAACGTAGTAAAAATGTAAAAAAAATTCCAAGACAGATATCCGTGTCAAATATCTGGGGACATGTATGGTTTCGTGTCTGTCCATCTATTTTTGCGAAACCAACATATCTTTAAAACTACACGTACCATCTTAATAAAATTAGTATGGTAGGTCATAATTAGCTCATTGTTGGTCTCATATAAGTTTAAACCTTCTACGCCCATTTGTTTCTCTTCTACATGCACTGCACAAAAACATACTTTTATTTACACTTATAACCTAAAAAGCACTTATCTGATTTGTATGAAACTTTTATAGTTTTTCGAAAGTAGCCAGCAGATAGCTCCAGATTAATTTGAACCGTCTGTGCACTTTAATTTTTGTCCAGTTGGATACTTTAATTCAAAACAATTGAACCAATTTTGACAGATTAAAAAAAAAAAACGGTGGAAACAATTAAAACAAATTAGACAATAATAGCTTGTAAAGCATGAAATCAATACAGTATCGCAAGGACCCTAATCCTAATGTCTTTTCATTTTGTCTGTCTGTCTTTCACACCTTTTAAAACGCTTAAATCTTAAGCTTAAATAAACGAAACTTAGCGTAGGCTTTTAAATATTAAAATGGCATTATCCCACATCATTTCATTCTAACCGGATCCACATGGTTCAGATGGGACCCACATCTGCTATTATAAATACTATAAATAATACTGTAATGTAAATTTCAGTAAATTTGTCTTAAAATAATGCGAAAATTAGAAACGAAACTAATAATATTCTTCTTGTTTCATCTCATTAGCTTAATTTTATTTTGTTAAATGATAAGAAGGCTTAAATATAGATAAGAGAAGAACAAATATAAAACTATTGTAGATTCGTTTAACATTTTAAAACATAAAAGGAATAATGATATTTTTCTTCTTCTTAAAACAGTTAATGTTTAACTTCTTTTGTAGTGGGTTTCAATTCTAGGACGATAGTTTCTTTTTTTATTTCTTGTTCTTTCTTCTTATTTCTTTTTTTCTTCTTTGTTCATTGAGAATGGAATAAAGAGGTAAAGGATCTCAAGGACTTAAGAGGACTTTCCATTCATTCACAAATTCCAAAACGGGCAAAATGGGAACAACACAATGTCCTTCGATGTATTATTACTCCATTGACAAATCAAATTAAATAAAAATAAACAGAAAAAAAAATCTTCAGATAAAAAATAAAATAAATAAAGGAGAAAATAATAAGTAACAGATACATGATATAAAAAATACAGCTGAGATTACAGAGAAAGCTAATATGATATATAATACATAATATATTTTATAGATGACCATGAATGGAAGATCACGCAAGTATATAAACTATCAACGTTTGACCTGATTAAAAATACAAAAAAGAAAAATAATAATTATTATAGGGAAGAGATTACTTTTNAAAAATAATAATTATTATAAATTAGCTGGAATTATGTAAGTTAAACTACATATTAGTGCTGTTTCCTAAAATATTTTATAATGTAATTAAGTATTAAAATAATTTATATTTAATTAAACGCTATTAATAATATCAATCTTGTTAAATAAGTCTGAATTCTATTTAAAGATAATTAAAAAAAAATACATCAATTAAATATTTGTAACAGACTAATCATTAATTAATATAGTACATACCTATATTTAATTATAAAAAAAAGCGAAACATATTAACACCTGTCTTATTAAATGTTATTTATATTTTATAATATTTAATTTTCTATATTATTCTATTTTGAATTTAAAAATGTTTCTAATATCATACTTTCACGTCGATTAGATTTACAAAAATTATGATTAATTTTTTTAATTTTTAATTTTATTTTATAGTTATAGTTCACTGACATTTACAGTCTTGTTTAATAACTTGATCTCCTTTTACAAACATTAATAAGATACAAAACACACACACACACTTATATACTTATATATTATACGGGGTGTCCCAGCTAATATGGAACAGCGAAATATCTCCGGAACCATGATAGATAGAAAAATGCGGGTTTCAGAGTTCGATAAAGGCTAAAAAGGCGCTTCCAGAACATATGCTAGCTTACCGAAGGTAACGAAAGACATATGATCGTTCTTCAGTTCAGATCGGAAATACTTCATTTCTCCGATTTAATTCCAAGACAGAAATCAGTAGGGGATGTCATCATGATGACATCTTGGTTCCGCCTTTGTTTGTCTGTCTGTCACTCATTTTTCACGAACCAACTCGTCGCACAAAAATTCCCCCTTTGGCGAAGTTTTTATGTCATTACTTAAGTACCAAGAACCTATATAGATACTGTCACGATGCTGTTGTTCCAAATCTTATCATATCTGTATCTTCCTCCTTTAGATTTATAATGAACGTTTAATTGAGATCAGGTTAATTTATGATTCACTATTCACTCACTTGACATCCTGTTCAAGTAACGAGGAAAAAGAACGACCGTCTAATTAAACGAAAAACCCGGGTCAGTCTCAGTTCAATTCAGCTGAACCGTTCATTTTTATCTGTTCTTGGAAACAATATTCAATTACTTCTAGATTTTTTAGTTTATAAATTTATATAGTTCTGTATTAAAATAAACTGCCAATTAGTGTTGCGCATAGCTCCCTCGCAACATATCACTTACTTTATTGATTTTATGCGTTTACAAACCATTATTGTTTATTTTGTTTACTTGTTTCCCCTGTTCTTTAAATCTGTCAAAATTGTTTTATTTTCATGAATTAAAGTATCAATTTAGCAAAAGTTAAAGAGCACAGCAAATTTTGACTTATCCAATTTTTTCGCCTGTAAAATTTTTTAGGACAGCCTATCAATATTCGATGTTGATAAAACGTGTAGAGGGTATTAGCATTTATTTTTTAATTTGTGGTTATGTTTATCAGATTGGAGATTTTACCATCTAAAATAAATTATTAGTTAAAAAAACCTTTATCTTGGGCCATCCACTATATTGGATTTAGAGTGAAGGCATTATATTTTCCGTAGTCTTCTCAGCAAACCCTTTCATTAAATACCTATATCATGGGCATGCTTCATAAATAACTAGTCCGCCATATTGGATCTAGAATGAAGTCACTTAGCTATCCACTATCCATGCATTGTCATCCCAACCAAACACGTGTCCGAAATTTCAATTTAATCGGTTGAGGTTGAGGGAATTCAATAACTGTTATAAAATTCAGTAGCAAGATTTGACCTGAACATACATACAAACATACATACATACATACAAACATACATACATACATACAAACATACATACATACATACATACAAACATACATACATACATACATACAAACATCGCAAGTTTAATAAAAGATTTTAAAAAAGGGACAAAGCTAGATAAGATCATAAAAAAACTCATTTTACCTCATAATGACCTCGCTTATAAAACACTCTCAAAGATGCATTTTCGTACAAGCGACGATATACTTTAATATGATTTAGAACTGCACTCTAATATTTTAATAATAGAATTGGAAAGAAGATGGTCGACTGACCTGTTTATGATAACATCTTCAGCGTAGAACTATATATTAAAATGATAATAAATTATAAAAATATATCTTAAATCATTATGACAACTTTAAAAATATACTGTCAATTAGTGTGACACATAGCTTCCTCGCATCCTATCACGTACTTTATTGGTCTTATGCTTTTACAAACTATTATTATCAAATTCACTTATTTGTTTTCAATTATTGTGCTCCACGCTCCATTTCATTTATTTTTATTGTTTACTAAGTTTTTATTAGCTTGCTTTCTTATTTGTTTGTTTGTTTGTCCAGTACAAATCTTGCAATCGATTTCTAACTAACTTCCCGAGTAGCTAGACATTTGAAACTTTTAGAATAGCTCAGAACACGATGATAATGCATTATTTTAATACTTTTAGCCATTTTTCAGCAGAATTTAATTCGTTTCCTGAAAATTTTGCTATATGGAAAGTTATTTCGGAAAAAATCCACGTTATTTTATTTGTTTTGACATGTCCCGTGTTAACAATCTTCATTTATGACAGGTTTCAAATTTATGATTTATGACAGAAAAATTAAAAATCGTTGTATATAAAAAGTTCTTTTTATCGTGCAATTTTTAAATTTTATTTATTTATTGTATACCATGAACATGTAAGCTAAATGCAAAGAATAGTAAATACAATAATAGTCATTAAAAAAGCGGCTAATGTGGGAAGAACGAAATAAAAACTAACTGTGGTAATTGACAATTTTTTTTTAAATTTATGATTTAGTTTCAAGATAATGCACGTGGTAAAAAATAAATAAATTTACATCCGCCATTATTTTTTATTAAAAGAGTTATAGCCTTACATTAAATTGAAATTAATAACACGGTAAATTATTTTACAATATAAAACATATCGTAATAACACCTATCACTTCAAGTATCGCAAATTCATTCTTATAAAATTACTAGAAAAACTAAAGGAACAATTACAGCTGCACCCACTCGTTGCAATTTATTGCGCAAAAAAAACATCTTCCAATCATATGCAATTACAACAACAATAGTCAAGTTCTATTTATTATAACTTTATTTGATTGGTCAGATGTAAAGACCAATCGGATTCATCTCCCCACTATGTTTATTTATTCAAATTGAACTTATTCACAATTATTTCTTGGTATGAAGATATTCATTCTATCCTATTCATTGATGCTTTCATTCTTGATTCATGATAATATAATCGAGTAATATATCTATTGTATGAATATATAATATTATTTGGACATATTCTTCATCATTCCTTCTTTATGTAGGGTGGGGGAAAAGTTCGGCAACGGCTAATTATCTCCGTTAATATTTGAGATATCAAACTGCAGTTTGTTGCAATCTTCATCATCCATAAAAGAAACTACTTTTTTTGGTGGGTACCCATTTCCCCGCCTTTTTGGTTGCCGCCATATTGGATTTAACTTTAAAAGTTCAAATTGGAACCCCTATATTGTGATACATATTCGGAAAGGCCTTGCAAAAAGCAAAACATTTGCCGCAAACCAGAGCTTTCTGTCTTTCGCCATTTCAGAATGGCAGCCAGTTGAAATTACAGAATTAACATTTTTGACGTTTAATTAGGGCCAGGGCCAAAATGAAGGTTTTAGGGGAAAAAATGCAAGAGTAAATTGGTCTTATATAAGGGTAAAAAATGAAAGTTCAACGCTAATTTTTCCAAACTTTTATTTTTATTTGGTTGCCATAGCAACGCACGTATTCATTTTACTTCCGCAGCCGAAAATGTAATAAAAATATTTTTAAACTAATTTTGAATTTAAAATAGGATAATTTTACTCTTAATTTTTTTTCTCATAAAGCCTTATTTTAGCTGCAATCAAGAATTGAAAATGGCAATTTTGAAATTTCAACTGGCCACCATTTTGAAACGGTGAATGATAAAAAGCTCTGGTTTGCGACAAATGTTTTCTGTTTTTCAAGGCCTTTTCAAATATGTATCACAATATAGGGGTTCCAATTTAAAAATGTTAAAGTTCAATCCAATATGGCGGCAACCAAAATGACGGGAAAATGGGTACCCACCAAAAAAAAGTATGGATGATGAAGATTGCAACAAACCGCAGTTTGATATCTCAAATATTTAAGGAGATAATTAGCCGTTGCCGAATTTTTTCCACACCCTGTATATGTACAATAAAACTAGTGCTGTCAGTACATTGATCAGAATTATTACAAAATGTTTGGATACTTTGTCATTTTATACATTCTAAAACTGAATCCGGCCCTAATATTTTTTGTATGTATATCGTATATCTGTCACAACCAGTTCGACATTAGGACTACAAAAATGGCTAAATAAATTCGATCAATTTGTTAGCAGATGTGTGCGCTATCATTTTGCGTATGTTGTACGAAAAATATTGAGTAGAACCAAAGATATTAACAATTTTATAAAAATAACCCAATTTTCATAACAATGTCGGTTATTATTATCCAACAAATGTATGGAAATTTTAACAAAAATTACGCATTACCACCTGTTTTTAAGCTGGAGGTTTGAAACTAAGTATAGAAAAATCAGACCTTATTATGCAATTGAGGCACTCAGAAAAATCATACATTTGTGATGTCATTAATAAATGCAGAAAAAAATAATAAACTTCCTGTATGTAAGCTCGTATTTCTCTTTTGATAAAAATGACATCAATTCGTTAGTTGTATTTTGTGCCGACTAAATTATTTCGGAAGGCGTATTATTCTCCTCATATTCGTCATAATCACTTAAATCACTCATTGATTTTCACAAAAAACTCCATACAAACAATTACTTTTATTAAATAAACATCAAATTAGTTTTGTTAAGTAAACAAACTCGCTAATCGTGTGTAAAGTTGAAGAATTCTTCTTCTTTACGGCGCTAGAGGCGTAAAGAAGAGGAATTCTTCAAAACTATGAGACACGCATGCGGCATGCGCAATTAATACAGGTGCGTAAAGAATCACTTTCTACGAATCTAAACAGAGATACAATGTTTATATTACGTATAAAGGTATCGTACTTTATCTACGATCGTAGATAAAGGTATTTTTTTTTAAATTTGCTAATATAAATATAGATATTATTAATAATAAAAAGAATAAAAAAAAAATAATTAGACAGCAATAAAAACTAAAGCTAGCTGGATCAAAAAAATATAAATAAAAGAAAATTATACTGTTGGCATCTTTTTTTGAATTTCATCTTGAATGAGGGCCAAAAAAAACCATAGCCAAACACATAAACTTGACAAAAATTACCACCTATCAGACCCTAGGCTCGAATCTTATTAAAAATATCATCTTTTTTAAAATGGCTGACGTGAGAAGCTAGTAACATGTCGGTTGTCAGCCGTAAAAATATGCAATAAGAAAATAAATGCATCATACTCATAATATATATATTTTTTTTAACTTGAAACTCTAATTAACTGAAAAATATAAAATAGATTTTGACACTGCTATTTTTAGAATTAAGAAAACAACATGGGTATATTAATATTATAATATTTGTTCTGATATAAGACATCTTAAGCCTGGTTTATTGTCGTAATTAGGTTTATTTCTGCTTGTATAACACGTGGATTTTCTTTCAGATGCTCTAGTTTAAAATATCATCATAATATTAATATTCAATTATAATAAATGTTTTATCAGAATTAATGTCATGTATTACGGATAATTTTTGTTCGTTTAATAATATCAACAGATAGATTATATCAATTTAGAATAACATTGTCTCTTGTAGATATAATTGTATTGCTAAATTGTTTAGAGAAAGCTCATTTTTCGCTTTTAACATGTTTAAATCAATTATCATTCTTATTTCTTATAGATTTAATAAAGAAAGTATAAATAGCAAGAAAAACGTATGAAATAAAAAAATATCAGCGATAACTATATTTGAAATAGTGTGGCACATAGCTTCCTCATTTCCAATCTCGTATAACTTCCAATGAATTTATGAGTTTACTACCTAGGATCGATGTGCTCGATAAAATCTCCAGATATGCTCGTAAACCATATGTTTTATGCTCGATAGATATGCTTGAAAAACCCATTATATGCTCAAAAATTCCCTTAATATGCTGTTAAATATGCAGAATATGTTTGAAAAAACGCAGTTTAAAACTATAGAGAGGACAGTGAAACGAAAAAAATCTACAACTTATCTTCATATACGAGTATTATTTTCAAATTGTATGTATGATACACTGCTATATCCAAAAATTTCAAGTATATGTATGAGAAGTTTTATGTAAAAGTTAGAGTTTCAAAGTTTATTTTCAAAATGTTCAGTATTAGTCGAGACAATGAAGTAGATTGGTATTGGTCTGTACATCAAGATTTTTTCTATATATAT
>KZ651619.1:47055-72481 GCA_001010745.2 Gerris buenoi
CCCCCCCCCCAATATCATATTTCTGCTGTTACTAAAACATGCAAAATGTGGGGTTTGGTGGGCTATAGAGAAATGATAATAGCAATTTGATTTGATCGACTGGCTTTAGGAAATTTGTTTTTGTAAAGTTTTCACGTTATGTGCATTTTGTTATGAGCAGTTCCTCTGCCTATCAATAATTTAATGTACCCAATTACTCGACGATACTATTTTTACGTCAGACCTAACGCGCACATCTATTTTATTAAAATTTTGCTGGATTATGACTAACGGTTGTTTCATGGTACATAGCAATGGAATATTTTAGTTACCTATAGATACCACAAAATATTGCCTGAATAAAGTATGCAAGTATAATAACACTTAGCGTAGCAAGTATTAAACCATTTCACGTTGTTGTTACTGAAAATTGCGTCAAACCCAAAAGGAATTATGACTAAAATACGTGTTCCTTAACTTTTACCTTCCTCGAAAATTCCAATTCGCAATAAGAATCGAATACGTGCTAGAATGGTTCGTTGCTGTCAAACTGCTTCAAAATAAGAAAGTGCACAAGGGAAGTGAAGTTTATTGAAGTAATACACCCAATATGGTAACTGTTATGTTTTTCTATTATACAGAAGGTATTATGTACTATATATTTGGTTGCACGTATAGTCATTTTTTTACTCTAGTACAGTAATGCAAAAGAGGGTGGTCTTAACATAATAATATAAGAGTTGAAATAGGGTGGCCAATATGCGGAACTAACTGATAAAACTTGAGAGCCCCACATTTGGTCTTGTTGCCTTGCATCATTTGAGAACAACAAGAATTTCCTCTTTTTCAATATTTTTTTTCTTCTGTAAAAAAAAAATTCGTTTTCTCCCTTCCTTTATTCAGTAATGACAGAGTTACTTCAAGGTCTGTTCCCTTTTCTTTATTTAAAAAAAAAAAAGAATCGAGAAGGCAGAAGTTTATTGATGGGAGTTCGGTGGAAGTTGATGGATGGTTTGCCCTTCAAGTTATTCCAAAGGAATCAGACTTTACCCCCCCTTCTAGATGCGAATAATTGGCCAAAACCCTCTCCACCCCCTTTTTCTAAAAGGGGGTTCTGGTCTTGAATACAAAGAACCCCCGACGGCATAAAACCCCCCTTCGTCTTGGAAACGGTCTCGACGGTACACATACACTCCCTTAGAGCATACCCCGTGATATGAATTTCTTACCCCCTTAGAAGGCAGACTGAACGTGGAACGAGGAGGATAGCTTTTCAGGACAATATTGTCTCTTTTAGGTCGTCCTACCCGTCCTACGTTACAGACGGGTAGGGTTAAGATTACGAGACGCATGCAAATACAACTTCCCTCATCTCGTTCAGCTAACCTTCTCCCTTACCGACATGTATCTTAAAAACAATATGCTACTTGTAAATATCAACTTTTTCTTCTTTAAATTTATAAGTCGTCTCTAATAAGTAAAATCTTTACTGTACGATAAGAAAATGTTGTTACAGACAACACACCAAACCCTATTACACAACTTAAGTCGAAACTACCAGCAGAATTTTGATTCGATAATAATAATTAAAAAAAAACAAAAAACAGTTGCTTTTATTAATTACAGCAACAAGTGTGTTTTTTTTGGATTATATAGCGCCTATAAATAACTGAATGACCAATGATGAAATATTTATTCAGTAATTTCATAAACAATAAAGACAATAAACTCGTACACTTATATTATTTATTATCCTTGCCACAGTTTGTACTTCACTTCACGAAGGACATAGCTTTTGCTTATGACTGGTATCCAGTACTCAAAATACTTATTGCAAGGAAATCCGGAAAAAAAATCTAGCTCTGGTTGAGGGGGAGGGGTGGTATTATTATTATTATTTATATTTTTATTACCTATTATTACAATATATTTTTCATCTTGAGAAAGTATTTAACCATTTATTAAAATTTTATTAGAGTACTTACTAGTTACAACTTTAACAATCTATTAAATATTTTTATCGACTTTTAAATGATAGTCTGATGGTACTAATGCTTTACTGTTACCGTTCAAGATGCATGTTTACGTTAATATCGTCTGATGTGGTTTGACTATAAAATTATCACGTTTATTTACCTTTTTTAAAGTTAATATATACTTTTTTTGTTTTAATAAGAATATTTAATAATAGTATTAATAATAATATTTAATAATAATTTAATAATAGTATATATATACGCCATGTCCTGAATCGTTTCGCCGTGGTACATCGCGGTCGTCGCAGGACATGTCGTAATACCGAGCCAACATCTTAATGACGTAATGTCTGATGTTGGAACAGTTCCTATGTGTCACATCTCTTGGTGTCTCTCACAAATTGTGTAGCCTATTGCAGTGTGCAAGCACATTATTACATTGAGGTTGTAAGAGTATTTTATGTGAGTTCTCCATTTCAAAGACTTAGGGTTTTAAAAATTTGTATGTAGAGTAGTTGGTTCCTTGTATTGTATTAATTTAATTGCTGTTGGGTCTTAAGAAAAAATAATACTCCCCCTTTAGCAATATTTCGATTTCTCCTTGGGTCATTCTCAGGCTGGCTCACTAAAGAAGATTACACTACATTGCAATCTTTGAATTTTCTGATTCTCGTGAATTTCTCTGCATTTGGATAATGTTTATTACACTTAAAGGTAGTATGTACAGTTTTATTTCCCGTTTATTTTTTACATTCTTCATCCTTTTTACTTTCTTCTCCACTGTCCACTACACTATTTTTTTTTTTTTTTGCCTAACGATAACTGGCGAAAAAATAGATTGATTTGATCGAAATTCGGCTCACAGGTGCATCTCAGCGTTTGTGAAAACTGTTTAGTTTTTGTAAATTACACACTTGATATTTTAAATATGGCGGGTGAATAAACAAAATGGTTTTAGTCAGCATGGCGTGTTATACATCAATTTAAAGGTCTGAAAGAAAAGGGAAATTAATATGTAACTATTATTATATATATTTTTTTTTTGCCTGTACTTTAAAAATAAATACGGCCGAAATAACTGTATTAAAGATGTGATGCAATTTTTATACAATATTTCAGTTTGATAAAGTATTATCGAAATAATTGTTTTATACTATTCCATTCAGAAATTCCACCACGGGTATCTTTGAACATTTCCATAAACGTATTATATCAATTTACTTTTGATCATATATGTTTATGATAATTACATATAATTACTAATATAATTACCTATGTTTATGTTACGAATTATTCAATATTTAAAAAGAAAAAGGATTTCCTAAGCTTTATAAAATACAAACTAAAAAGGGATTCAAAATAAACTCACTTACTTTGATTAAACAAATATATTGCATTATAAAAAATATATTAAACGAATATTTAATTCGTTTTTATCGTTCGAACTAATTAAATTAAGATTCTTTTTTGCATTTGACATTTTAATTAATACGTGTATAAAAAAAAGGATTTATTTTTCTCCCCTTTTATAACTGTATTATGAATTTTAAATAACAACAAATAAAAAAAAACTTCGATGCTTTTATGCAAATTATATGAATACATATAATTCAAAGATATATTTTATTAGTAAAATCCACTTTTATATATATATATANTTATATATACCAACTCATTATTTAATTATTATAATTTGATGTTTTCTAAAACGTAATGTTATATTTTTCCCCCCTCTTTTTATTTATTTTTAATCATACATATTGAGAGTGAGAGAGTGGTTTATTTTTTTTTTTTAAATTTTGATTCCATTAAGTAAATGAAAAGTAAGAGAATTAAAGTAAATAAACTTTATTGGTTTGAATAGGCTTTCAAATAATAAAAAAAGTCCTCTAAAAATAAATTCAAAAGCTAGCTTATTTTGATTATGTTCATAGTTTTTTTTTTTATCCTGAATTGTGGTTCATAGATGGGTCAAATGAGTGATGATCTTCCTTAAAACACGTTTGGCTATATTTCTACTCTGTCTTGGGTCATCCATTTTTTTAACAATACTGAACATGGTTTTTTATTACTTTCTCATAAATACAAAGAGAAAGTATTGTGGTAGCGTAATGTTTAATTTTGTGATTTCGATGGATTTACATATACATATACGAGTCCAAAAAAGTGTTTTTTTTTTGTTTTTTTTTTTTAAATACCTTTAAAGATTTTAACGACAGACGACAGGCACCGGCAAATGTGAAATTCATTTTAACAATTTAGAAATGACAACTAATTATCGAATTAAATTGAAATAGTTAGTCATTATTCAATTATAATTATGTATGTAATAACTCGACGTGAATTAGATTCTGTAATGAATAAATACTTGCCTACGACTAGTGTAGAAGTTTTACAACTGCATATTCGTAAAAGAAAATGCAGGAAGAGTGGGAAAACAATCACTTACCGTGATGCATTAAAAGACAGCACTCATATTTTGCATTTACTGTAGTAAGGTAATGGTTGTACTGACATATTGCATATTAAGAATAAAGGATAAAGAGGAAAATGTGAATGCATCACCACAGAATTATAAAGAGCGAGAAAATGCAGAAGGTGAAGAAACTCTAACGAAATTAAATATAAAAGAGAAAATTACTAATGATTGAACATTAAAAGATAGTAGAAAAGGTTGAGAAAAGTTGAAGTTATACGTAAAAAAATCTATTAGCAGTTTATGCCAAGTAAATACTGCTCTCCCATTGGCACAGTGGTGTGCCAATGGGAGAGCCTGTGAGAGCTCAGGATTTCAAAATCCTGACCTTTCATTATGGCTCCCCATTCCATTTCTTTTACTTTCCTCGTTCTGTAAGCGCACTAACACTCATTTAGCACTAAACTCATTTATCCCAAATCAGCTTTTGGTCTCTATTGGGCAATACCAATACCTCTAAGACCGCAAAACTACTTTAGGGATATTTAGACTTTTTTTACGTGCAAAGACCATTCTTATAGTCTTTAATGATGACATCTACTAACATCTCATTTTCTAACACTTGCCAACAATAACATTTAGCAGGCTAAAATTTGGCCATCATTATCTCGTGATGAATATCTTTGTTTCCGGTGAAATGCACGTCACAAATGGTTTGTAGTCTATTCTGCTTCTACTACTGGAATCATCTTCAGGGTTATGGTATATTGTGATGTTAACTCGAAACAACAATAAGATGTATACACCTTTTTGATTAATATCGTTTGCACTAAACATTTTCCGTGAGTTTATGCCATTTATAATTTATAATCCGTAAGTTCTCTCTTCACAATGAATAACTAGTGAACAATAATCAGCGAAATTGTCTCGTTTCGAGAGAGATTAGGGCTCAAGATCAAAGGGAGCTTTAGTGCGATACATTTGATTAAGCTAAATATAATCGATTAGCAAATTAATTACTAATTAGATTGATTCTGTTTAACCCCTGAGTTGTGGTTACACGATTAGACTAACCAAGTGAGACCATTCCTCACCTGGTTGAGTATATCCCTAAATGCTGCTATATTGATCCTAACCGAAATGGTAAATGTAGCATTAAAAATGTATTGTAGGGAGTGCATTTTTGTTAATAGCTTTAATCTAAACATTTGTCCAGTAGTAGATAATCAAATGTTAAATTTTAACTGATATTAGTATGTATTTACTAATATACTAATGTAGCATATAAGTAAATACTAACATACAAATGTAGCATATTAGTAAATCCTAATATACTATAATTTACTAATATAGTATTTACTATATACTAATATAATAATATTTAGTATATAGTGTATGTGGTTGGAGGACGGAGATAGGTGAGGGACCACCCCCTATGGGGCACTCTTCCCCCACGCTTTGACGCACGACGCACTAGGGTTGGGATATCGAAAGAATATATCGATATTTCCGATATATCGACATCGAGTGAATGAATATCGATATCAGTCGATATATCGGAAGAAATGATCGATATTTCCGATATATCGAAAACCTACCGACTACCCCAGTTTTCCCAGGTGATGAGCAAAAAAAAATTAAAAAAAAAGCCCTCCGGGGAACTTTTTTCATGTTTTTAAGGGCTGTAACAGACCTAAAACAGGTCTATTCGACATTTTCTACAAATATCGATATTGCCGATATATTGAAAGATCAATATCGATATAAAATATCGATATTTTTGGGTCCGATATATCGATATTTTCGATATATCGATATCGAAGTCCCAACCCTACGACGCACGCTTATATAGCTTACTAATGACCACACCATACTCGCTTCGGCGGTACAATGTACAAATGTATGATGTGTGAAGTAGCTGGAACTCTTCACCACGGGGCGTATGAAGGGCCTAAATGATGGCCTAATTGCAAGGTTCGAACAAGTGGTTCGTCCTACCCGTTCTAGTTGGAAATACTAGACTACTAATACTACTAATATTAGTATTATTTAATGTTATTTCAATGCAAATTGAAAGCTGCAAGGTTTTGTTAACATATTAATGAAAAATTAATTAAATTTGTAAGGCTTAAATTCGTATGGCTTCATTGATAATAAATTTTAAACTGAAATACCTTAAGACTTGAGACCTGCATAAAATTCCTTTAGATTTCTGCACAAATAAAACTTTAAATACAATTAAATCTACAGACTTTAATTTACATTAATGTTAAAAATTATTGCTAAATGTTATTGTTGGCATTTAATAATAATTTTACATCAGCTAATATCAGTTGTATTTTATTACCTTCTACTCTGTTTTAGTTCTCTTACAGTATCCTTCATATTAAAAACTCCTCCCATAAAACATGGAATTAAACAAAAGATATATCGTCTGAAAACAATTGATAACAGAAATAAAAGAAGCAGAATGAAACTTAAGAGGAGATATTAAATTTTTATGACAATACGTAAAACAATGGCGAAATAAAAAAAATCTACTTGACACTCCGAGTTATGACAGGTCTAACATTGTTACAAATTTTTCTCCCCCTTTTATTGCCGTCCCATCCTGTTCTCGTCTTGCAAAAGATGTCGTAATTTTTTTATTAGATGCTGCCCGTTTGGATTTTTATAGGTATTTACAACAAAATATGCATATTTAATATAACACTATTTTAATTTTTTGTTTATAAATAATTTTAATAGTGTTGCTAGATAGATAAATGAAAAATATTTCTCCATTTCATGGAAAAACCTTCAATTATTGTTGGTCACCACTTTACATAAGCAGCTACCAATTTATATAGCGATGCTGGGTGAACACCAAGTGGGAAACCAGGTATGGGAAGATAAAGTCAGGTATTATGTTGCAAGCCAAGGTGGCCGAGTTTCTTAAGGCGCTCGCTCAGCTATCAATGAGTCGAGGCAAGAGGAGCAGGGTGAGGGACACCCCCTATAGGGCACTCTAACCCCACGCTTTTTTGCTCGCTTATATAGCTTATTAATGACCACACTGTATTAGCTTCGGCGGTACAATATACAAATGTATGATGTGTGAAATAGCTGGAACTCTCCACCACGGGGCGTAAAAAGGGCTTAAGTGATGGCCTAATTGCAAGATTCGAACAAGTTGTTCGTCTTACCCGTTCTAGTAGGAAGTACTAGACTACTACTAAACCCAGGTCACCATCGAAGTTGTGACCAACTTGGTTGGAAGTTGGGCCAAGTTGTAACCAACCAATCTACCCTACGCTGAATGAAGATACCTTTATACGTTAATGTTGGAAGTTTGTCACGGAACAATACAATAGCACAATATCGCATTATTGTACAACTTTTTATCTTACCTTTGGTAAAAAGTTGCTAGATAATAGGTTTGTTTCAACCACACCTCAAACTAGTTTCAAACTGTACGACGCATGTGCGTTAGCAAAAAACGTTTAAATGTGGTCCGATGCGCATGCGTCGGACCATCACGTCAAACCAGTGTAGTTAGAACAAACCTAACATGTTTATCCTCCACCGCATACTCTTGCAGTATGTATGTATAAATGTTACATTTATGTGAAATAACCTGAAAATAATTCATTTTTAGATTTGATTGTGAATACTTCTTTTTATACAATCTGAAATATTCATTACTATTTTACTTGTTATTTATTCAAAATGAATTAAAATTGTTCATCAATACATAATATTTCCAATTAAAACGGTTCTAATCCATGCAAGTAATTGGATCTGGATTTTGCAGAGAATACACGGATGCATCATGTGTATAATGTATCCGATCGTTTCCAATCTCCACTCTTTATGATTTTACCTTATACAGGGAATTAGATTACACGTGCGAAAAAATTATAAATTGGTAAAATCCAATCAGCGTTGGATTAATTGTTTTATGAAGAAGAAAATAAAAAAAAACATTAAAATTCTTAAATTCGATTAAAATGAAAAATATTTTTTTAACATGTACGAATAAAACTAAATTTACTGCATACATATAAATTTAATTTTAATTTATCTTTTGCATTTAGGTGCGATTATTTTAATAAATATAGATATCTGCTTTAAAGCTTACCAAAGGTAGCTGAATCATAGTGATCTTTTTGAGGAACGGATTTTTTATGTTCCGAATTTATAATTACTGGACAGAAATCTTTATTTCAGGGAACATTTTTGGTCATGCTAGTCTAACATTTTTGCTGATCACCATAGTTTCAAAGCTATTAGTTCGTTTTTTATGATTTGCATTAGGTATAGGTTCACAGATAGCCCTCAATAGGTTCGGCATTCATTTAACTGTCCTCGCTAATTAAACATGTTAAAAGACATAAGTGTGTCCCTACTCAAAACTCCTTCGTCCAATAATACGCAAAAAAAGCTATGTGCCACAAAAATTGGCAGAATAATTTCCTTACTCAGAATTGCATATAAGAAATAAAATATAGAATTTATTTTCAGATAGATTTTAAAAAAAGGTTGTTGCGGGGGTAAACAATTATATTAAATTTATTTTAGGTTTTAATTTCACCAAGAATAAAAAATATAACTTATAAAAAATGTTTATATAAGTCAGATTATTTCTTGTCTTAAAGGATTTAGAGGAATTGTGTCTCCCTGAAAATGGATTTTTTAAATTGTAGAATCTTCAGCCATTATAATCTTTCGGCCATTATAAGGGTTTAGATTTAAAGTTGAATTTATAAAATTATTATAATTAAATCAGAGTCAAATGCAAAACTCATTATTTTCTTGTACCTAGTTTTTTATCTAGGAATATTATGACACATATTTCTTCTTGTTAAAGATTTTAAAATTTTAAAATTTTCAAAAATTGCCAATTTTAGGTGCGAAAATTTAAAATTTGCCCAAAATTTTATTTTTTTAAAATTTTGAGTTGGGTATCAAATGAAAGCTGCTGAAGAGTAGGACACAAATATATATTTGCTTTTTTACATTTTGCGTTCCTTATTGGTTTATTACTGATAAAAAACATTGTGACCCCCCGGGGGATCGAACCCGGGACTTTTAGATTGAAGACAAGAAATCATGATTTACATAATGGGTATGCTTAGTCTACAAAACCCTAAAAAGTACTTGGACTAAGTACTTCCCTGTGATTTTATTTTCTTGTTTTTAGTTATTTTCCGGCAAATTCTGATCCATGTTTCTTGTTCTATTTTCTTGTTTCTAGTTATTGACTTGTAGATTCAGGTTTCTTGTTCTCTATTCTTGAATTTTGTAACTTCTGACTCATGTTCCTTGTTCTCTTTTTATTTTTCTCTTTTATTATTGTATCTAGTTTTACCTGGTAAATCCTAACATATTTTCGTTATCCTCTTTTATTTTCTTCTAGATTTGTCTAGTAAATTCTGACATGTGTTTCTTGTTCTCTTTTCTTGTTTCTAATGATTGTTTAAAAAAATCTAACTCATAACAGATATCGTTTTTGACTAGTTAAATGAGTTAAAACTCAGCTTCTTTTTTTTAATTATTGCTGTTTATTTTTATTATGAGAATATCGAGGTAATTTTTTTTATTGATAAGGAAATATGAATAAATATCTGAAAATATCGTTATCCTTACAATTGCCTCAACTTAATTGCCTTGAACTTAGGTTGTTCGCAGATATTGTTGGTTATTTTTATTTTGAGATGATCGAGGTTAAATTTTAATTGATAAGAAAATGAATATCTAAAAAAAAATCTAAGAAAAACCTTTATCCTTTCAAATCCTTGCAATTGGATAGATATGACATCTCCGTTGAAAGTTCAATATCCTTTTGTTATTTATTTAAAGGCAATAATACAGTTTTCTATTTAACTTGTATACTTAATTTTAGTCAAATGTATTTCATACATCGAAACTCCCTACAAAAACAGGTTTTAAACCAATGATTAAAATGGACATGATAAAAGTTACGGATAAGTTTAAATGTTAGCTGAATATATACAAATAAAATACAAAATAGGTTTAAAAGTAAACTTTGAACATCGATTATTTCTATTATTCATATAAATTCTTATTAAAGATAATATCTGTTGATGAATGGCCATAAAATAAAACAACCAATTTGTTTCATATCAAAAGTTTGATATGAAACGAAATAAATAATTCCTTTGAAAGACTTTGATGTTTGATAAGAATAAAACTTCATAACTATAAAACTTAAAAGCATTAATAGCAATTTAAAAAAGTGATTAAAGTTTTGGTATAAAGTTTACATAATTGTTCTTTTTAAAAAAGTACTGTTTTAATAAACTAGATTTATGGTACTTCATAGAAGTGGAATGAAGTGATATATTTTACTTGTCGTATCATTTCCAAAAGTTTAGACTTAAAGATAAGACATTGGAATAAGATTTCCGATGTTGAATCTAATATTATCGACTGTTCTAAATTATTATTCGTGTTATTGTTCGACAATCAACCTTATCATGTCTAAACTTTGTGCATTATTTACTTAATACGCTTTACAAAATCTAGGTCAAAATAACTAAGTGAGATTTTATTTATATAATGTGCAGGCTCTAATTCTACCAACTTTTCTGTTTTCGTAACAATAAACTGGCCTTTGTTATCTTAACTACTTTTTCCAACAGAAACGGAAAAAATTGCAAATGTTTTTTTTTTCTCAAATTATAACTGAAAATTATTATAAAAACTAGAGTTGTAAAACGTACAATTTTTATAGCATGTATAATTAATAAATAAATATATATGTATATTATTTATAACTCAAATAACCTTCTTTTTTAACTAATGGTATATACGTGGTTTGAAGGAGGTGGTTAAGGGTGAAAGATAACAAGCAAAGGTTGAGACACCCTCAATTAAGGGCAGTATTAAGGGTCGTAGAGCTTGCTGGAACCTCCTCTTATCGTTACCATTGATAATAGCTTTTGCAATTGCCATCCTTAATTCATTTAACCAATCAAAGACTTCTCAATTATCAGTTTATTCCAAAGCTTAATTGCCCGTTATGTGACTTTGAGATTTGTGGAAATTTAGATAAGTAGAAATTGTTGAATTATTGTGGATGGTTTTTATGTGAAGCTTTTTTGTTTGATAAGTGATTGACATAAGTTTTTCTTATCTAATAAAATTTACTAATAAAGAGACACGTGTTCGTTGGTTCACTATCATGGAAGCTAATCAAATTTCGTGAGAAAATGACATTAAATTATGACGTGGTATCCTGTCGGCGGTTTGGACCCAGGGATACGTACTTTTTAATTTTAGTATTATTGGCTATCATTAAGTATGATTGGGCGAAACTATATTTTCCACTTTTGTATGTTTCAATTGAAGTAGGTATACATACAATTCAACTCTCTTTTGTAATTATGTCATTGGTGAAATTGAGTAGAAATTGTCGTTTAACTGCACCCATTTTTACGCATTCTTTGACAAATTATATTTATTTATTTTTTATTGGATTATCTATGGTTATAGGCTATTAACATTTTGGTATCAGATATTGTACAAATGTTTTATCCACTCTAAGTAATCAATAAGTAGATTATGTGCGCAGTTTAGTTATAAATTGTAGTATAAAAAAAAAATGCATTTTGTCTCTAGACCATCCTTGATGCCGGTAGATGGTACAACCTATCGAAAAGTCACATAAGTAACAGAAATCGAACTGAACGAAAGCTGGCTTGGAATTTATATTTGCTTTGCTGGAAGGTGTTCGTTTTTTTTAATATACCTACTTAATTAATAAGTATTTGTGTGCGTGGAATATAAATCACATCACGTATCAGTATCAATCCATAACAATGTTGGTATTTTGATTTTGTTTCAGGGAGACTTTTCCTTAAACGTAAACTATGTAATACTTTTTCTTTAATGGAAATCCCGATTGTAGTTTATACTCTCTTCAGACTCCATCTTTGTATACTTATGACACTTACTAATAGGAATAAATTTTCTTCTTAGTCTAATCATAACTCCATGATTTGATAAATTCTTACTATATATATCCTGAAGTTTCCTAAAATTAAAAATATGCTCTTCTAGATCCTACTATCATTAAACTTTATACAACCTCATTCTGCCTTATGCAATGATTATCATTAAATTATAAATATTTTCTTCTATAGTTGCTATTGTTAACAAGCTTAATAAAACCACATTCTCCCTAATTCAACGTAATTATCTGAATCATAGATTGTATTATCTTCTCTAGTGACTATAATTATCAAACTTTATTGAACCTGATTATTTTGGATTTTAAGATATATTCACCTAGTTCCTACTATCAGAATGAATTTTAAAACCTCTTTATGCCTAATAACACCAAAAATATTAGGTTTTTGGTGAATAACCTATTGATTATTTGACTATCTAGAAAAATAAATGTGCTATTGTCATATATACCGCTATAGATAAAATTATTGACCTTTTGAATGTTCCCAAATCCGTCTGAAATACATTCTTCCACTTGATTATTTGATAATTTATTTAGGTATGCTTTTAATCGATAATCATTCAATACTCTTGAAATAATCAGATATTATGTTACGCACTTAGCGTTAAAAAGAGAGCTAAATCTAGCATGTGACATAAGGTAGATATAGTAGACCCGATGATAAAGCTGTCACACGCACTGAGCCTGTACTTAGAGAGAGATGCGTAACCACTCCAACATGCTATTTACACCCTCTCCCTCCCCCTTTATTTCATATAAAATATTATTTTTATTCTGTCCTTCATATTTTGTGTCTGTATGAAGTTTTCCTACTGCATACCGTCCAGCCCACCTGCTCACCCCCGTAGGCAATTTATATCAGAACCCATAGAGCGTTTCACGTGTTTGCTTTTCCCCCTCCAACATTTTTTTATATTAATTTGGACAAAAAAACACCAACAACAAAACAACTAGAATTTAGGAGCCCCTCATTCATTCAGAAATGACATTTTCCCCTTCTTTGTGCCTTTCTAACATCTGTTTTTGATAACGTATCACCATTAAAAGTAGAATAGCATCGTCTTTGTTTTTATGATATATTTAGTTTTTTTTTTCTTGACGTTAGTTATTGATAAAATGATTTGCTTTTATATTTTTATCGAATTGTTTTTGCTTGTTCTGTAGGTACGTCACTCTGCTTTGACATAGAATGATTACTTCACAATTACTTTTGTACATAGAGTGTGAGTTTTTGTCACGATCAATAAATACAGAGTAATCTTGAGAAATCTAAGAGCACAGCAGTGCCCCGGCCAAGTTGGCTGTGCTCAACGTACTTTTTTCCGTACCACTTTTCTGGAACCATCTCAAAGCATTTTGGATCCCCTCCATTATTAAAGATACTTAGATATGTAAAATTACTTATAAGTTAGAACTTAATATATACAAACCGAACCAGATTTTTGGGAACTTCACTTAACTTATTCCTTAACATCATTAGTTAAAGCCGCCAATTTAGTCAAACGTTATTTACGCGTTTGACGCAACTTAATTTTCAAGGAATGATAAATACAGTTCTTCCAATAATTCAGATATCTCGTACCATAAAATATTAGGTCCTGATTAGATCTTGCGATGATCACCCTTGCATCTAAACGATCTTTTTATCTGACTTTTTATCTTATAAAATATTATAATAATAGTATACAAGGTTTTTTTTTGTATTTTTTTGCAATACCTGAATCATTTGGCTCTTGATTTTCTTTCAAGAATTTGAGCAATTTTTCTTTCCAAAACACAATATTGAAACGACACGTAAGTCCCATGCCATCCAATACACCCTTTGCATATGGAACACAGTCATTCAACACATGATCTTTATAATATATTATAGGAGTTCTATTTCGACCGATTCCACATTCCAACCTAATCTTACCTTCAGTGCTGAATCTTGGACACTCACAAGTAATAACAAGAGCAGAGTTCGGGCATCAGAGATGAGATACCTTCGTAGAGTGGAAGGGAAAACAAGAGGAGATCTTATACGAAATCATAATATAAGAGTTAATCTTACATCCTCACTATCTGAATTCATTGAACAATATCAGCTCCGTTAGTTTGGACATGTGTCAAAGATGCCAGAAGGGAGGTTCTCACGTATGGCTTGGGAGGCGCGACCTGAAGGAAGAAGACTAAGAAGACATCCTTGATGCAAGTGGGAAGAAAATGTTTTAGACTGGGAAAAGAAAAAGAGACAAGGGATCTCATGGAATAAGGCAAAAAGAAAAGCCACAGACAGGAGACAGTGGCATGCTCTCTGCAACTGCAAACCCCTCATAACATTAGAGGTAAAGGGGACGACTAAGTGAGTAAAGTAAGTAAGTATAGGAGTCCCATTTGTTCCTATCATTGACAAAATAGTTCTATGAACTATTTCGAAGTTGGAGTCAAGTTTGAGTTTGAGTTGGAGTGGTGTTGGAGTTTAATTTTCATACAGCAGTATTATTAAAATTATCTAATCTACAATTGAAATGTGTACCCATATTACATATTTATGTATTTCTTTAAATAAAAGTGTACTGTGTTAACAGACATTTATTTAATAAAAATAAAACATATATATAATATGAATAGTTTTTTTACCATTGCTAGTTTGTAGATTTGTGATCGACAAACTGAATTTTGTGACTGGTGGTGTTTCAAATGCATATATCAATATGCAATCAAATATATTATCTTTTGTATTGATTTAAGAAACCGTGTACAATTCTTAAAAATTAGATTTCTGCAACCAAGAAAACTAGATTCCATTATTCTTATTTACAATTTTTCCACAACAATAAACATGAAAACAAAGATTTAAGAGGAAATATATATCAGTAGGATATTGTCCCCATACGATAACAGGTATATAGGTTTGTTGGGCCGTATCGTCTAAGGAAGGGTTAGATATGAACTTCACGGGTCCCCCAAAGGATACCGTCCAAACGAGCCTTGTCAATGTTCTTCACGGCTATTCTTTCTTGGGGGCTCCCTTATTTTTTACCCAAGAGCTTTTACTCGAACCCTTCGCGGAGGAAAGCAGGTTTCGGTTTACCCCCTAGGGGGTCCAAAAAAGACTTTGCCTGAAAAATGGAAATTGCTAAGGTAAGAAAGAGCATACCTTGTGTTTGTGTACCTGTATCTTCCTCGCATATTTTTTACCCCTTTTTTTTTTTTTTTTTTTTTTTTTTTTTGCAAGATACTTTTTTTAACCTCTTGTTTATTTTTTTTTATCCGCTGGGTGTTTCTTTACACGCCTTTTCAACCCCTCCCTTTTTTTCCCTTGTAGAATTTCGAAGTAAAAAAAAGGGGGATACTTTACATTTTTTTCATTAGCTTACAAACAAGCGAATTATTTTCGAATCTTTATTCATGAAGGTAAAAAAAAATAATATAAGTTGTATTAGAAAAGAAGTTGAGAAAAGAAATGTGAAAAAAAATGTGAGAAAAGATTTCTAGCGGAATAGTGCTCACACTAAACTTTTTTAAGATCATTTAATTATTTTGTTGTTGTTGTTGTTGTTGTTGTTGTTTTCACGGGTTTTCGTGGTTGAATATTGTAATAATTATGTATATTGTTATCGACTATTATTATTTATTATGTATAGGAATCGGACCCAGGTATGATTTTTTATCTTAATTTATTCGAAATTTGTTGATTAAGTTTAGACACTACGCATCTGTAATGATGATAGACCAAAGACTAAAGAAGGCAGAAAAACCGGTATTTTTAGTATTTAAAAGAGTTGATCCATCAAAATAGAATTTTGGCATCATCTCGTTAACATCATTTGTGAAAGAAGAAAAAAGTTGTAACAATTTACACTTAAAGCGATATTATCGTACTATTTTTTATGAAATATAGTTCTTTAATTCATTTCTTCTCTTCTTTTTTACAATTAATTTATTAAAAATTGTAATCATTTTTATACTTTCTTTACTATTGATTTAATTTTGTTTTGAAAACTAAATAGTATAATAAGATTATTAGTTGTTGACGAATGATAGCACTCAAATCATATGTTTATTGTTTCTCCACTTTTTATTTGGCTGCCATTTATAGTGTAAGAGCAATTGATTTATTTGAATTATTTCTAGGCCCTCTATTTTTTCTTTAGTTTAAGTAGTTTTATACATTTTTTTATGTATAATTGTTGTCCTCAATAGTCTTTCATTTATTGCACTTTTTTTTTCTTTTTGCATTCGTTAAATATTCATAAGTTTCTATAACGCTGAAAGTACCGACAAAAAAAATATTTCAAATTAGGTAGATTAAAAATTTAAATTACGGCGCAGATTAAATCATTTATAAAATGCACTGGAAAAAAAAAAATAAGAAGCAATATTAGAAAAAGAGAAAGCTCATTTAATTAAAAAACGCTTTAATTAAGTTAAGTCTCAGAAAATCTAATATTCATTTTGAACACGGAAGGCCAACTCATTTTTTTCCTTCATAGATAGGGTAGAGAACTTTACCAGTATTACTGTTTCGTTATTAAAACTTTTTTCTTAGCGCTTGTGATTTGCTTAGTAATCTATTTTGTAATAGAGGACATATCGAGGCTAAAAGTAGAAATGCGAATAGGAAAATGCTAAAATAGTTCAAGTGCTTTATGAATAATCTCATTTGCAATTCTAATGTCTTCTTTAACCTAATACCTTTATAGTAATAACTATTATTCTAACCTACCCATATTGCTTTATTTAAAAGGGGGGCACTTAAAAACGGATTTACTTAAAAGGAGGGATTGTTGTTATAGGGAATTTAAGCTAATGGAAAATCGGGACGAATTAGACTGGAAAGAGAGAGTATATGATAATGGAAATGGTCATCGTTTATTTTTACAGTGGATTCATAAAAGCCTTATTAGGGGGTTGAGTTGAAAAGTCGGATAAAGTGGAGGGTTGAAGAATCCGCAAGCATTCAACCACATGAGCAATCTGCCTATCAACGCTTTGCAACGTAGACCCAAATATCTTTATTTTATCACTGTTAAAGCAAGAGTAGGGGGTCTTCATTGCACTATTACTGAAAATCCGGGGTGTAAAAGAGAAGATCGTAACGTTTTGTCCCCTTGAAGATCGCAGATCCTCTTTATTCCGTACTCAGTGATCCCCTCTTTATGCCGCTTTTCATCCCCTCCTTTCTTGTGTTTTAAAAGTACTTGGTTTTTGTCTCTCGGTTGTTAAAACTCAAGTCTTGAAGGTTCGGTTCTCAGAGGATATCGTGGTAGAAGTAAAACGCTGTTCCCCTATTCTCTGCCCCGAAGCGTGGAAAGAGTCGAAAGTATCTTTGGAACACCAGGTCCGAACATCCCCTGGGCAAGCAGTAAAATCTGCTTCACAGTTTTATTGGTCCTACAAGATTACGACGCCACCCTAAGGCTTTCCCCTCTCCGGCCAATAATCCGTTTTTACCCCCTCATTTTTAAAACCATGAGCAGAAAACCTCTTTATAACCATACTGTTTAAAACTTCTAACTTCTAAATTTTTTTGTACTTTCCCCTTTCCCCTAGTGCCTTCAGTTTAATAAAACATTACAGGGAAACTTATTTAATTTCGTAAAACTCTTATTCTTTAAAAAGAATAAGAAACATTGGAATTGGAGGGGTGGTTAGGTTAGGGTCAGCTGATCTACAACCCGTAAGAATTACTCCAGAGCTCTCCTTTTTATACAACTTGCCGAATTTTTTTAACTAGAGAATACCGCGTAAGAAAAACCTCTAAAACCTTTAACATCCTATAAAAACAAGTTAATGAAACGAAGAATTTAATTAATTTTTCGAAAGTTAATAAAAATGTTTGTGGGATGCAATGAAAATAGAAATAATTATTTTCATCACGAAGGAATGTGGCAGTTGAATATCAAGGGAGATGTGGGTATAAAAAGAAAATTATTTAAAAGCCGGGTCTTTAAACAGTCTTAAAGAACGTATTTTATGCTTTAAAAACGGTTTAAGCACGCCCATTTAAAAATACCAATAAAATTATAATTACCACAGAATATTCTTTTCACACAATATAAAATGAAAGCGTTAATCTTGTTTTCTATACCTCATTAAATAGTGAATAATTAATATTGTAATAGTTAATATTTTTATTTTTATCTTTAATGGTAAAGCTCGGGGAATTTTTATACTTCAAATATGATTAGGTATATTTAGTTTCTTTTTTTAAAAATATCAAAATACTATATGTTAAATTATTTCTAGGTAATATTGATTTTAAAATAATTTCAGGTTAAAACAAAACTGCTTTTAAAACAAATATTACTGTCGAAAATTGAAAATCTATTTCTATTATCTATTTTCAATTCGAATGGAGCGTTCTTAAGTCTCTCTGACGACCTCTCATTTATCTTAATAATAATTTAATAAATCACTCTATAAACTATCTAATGTTACTTTATTTTTAACGTTTGTGTTAGGTAATAATAAACGTATATGAACCTATTTTCTTCACCTGAAAATTGTAAGATTGATATATTTGTAAATTCTTTCGACACACACAAAAACGAGGTTGAGTCGAACATAGAGGGAAGGTTACAACATTGTTGCCATAACAACAACGAATTATCTTTTGACTAAATAAAGAATTAATTCACCCTCAAATAGTTAGGCACCTTAATATATTGATTTACTTAAACAATGAAATATAATTGTTAAGACAATTACTTAAAAACTTCAATAATTACTTTGTTTTTTACTTTCTCATATAAAGAGAAAGTATTGTGATGGTGCGAAAATTCGATTTTGAAATTTTGATGGATTTACACGTTTTGAGGTCCCCTGAGTCCAAAGAACTGGTTTTTAAAAAATGTCTGTCCGTCGTCTGTCTGTCGTCTGTCGTCTGTGCAGACGCCTGGAGCCTAAACTACTGGGCCGATTTTGACGAAATTTGGCATACACGTTCAGAAAAATCATATCCCGAGGCGAAATCGAGAAATTAATTTTAACTCCAAATTTGAGGGCGCTACCCCCCAAAAACTTTGAAAAAACACGAAAAAAAATTATTTCTCGAAAACGGTTCCGACGATTTTGATTAAAAAATTCTAAAATGTAGTAAATTTAAATACGAATCTAATGATATAAGCCGTTTTCCCGGGAAAAATCTAGTTCCTGAGATAATAGCTTAAAACGCGGATGGAGAGAGCCCGGGTTCGATTCCCCGCACGGGAGAAGTTATTTTTATGATACTTTTGATGAAATTTCCAATAGTAATTAAATGTACCTATATGAGAAAGTTTGTCTGAGTTGTCTCGGACCGATTTTTTACATTTGTAATTTTATTTTTCCGTATTAACTATTAAGAATATAGAAAGACACCCATCATTAAATGCCATTTCAGAAGATGTCTAATAGTGGTCGAAAGCCTGATTTGTTCTATATTGCCACTTTTAGTGGAGAAATTTCTTTCTTGATTATTGATAAAATTATCACTGCTAAGGGTAATTTCTCTTAGGGTCTTGCTTCAAAATCCATCTTTGGGAAGCTCTTATTTTCCATCTTTATCCCATGACCGAACTATTTAAGTTGGTCACTCTACTTCTTACGGAGTTTATTTGAAGGTTTTCTCTGAAACTTTGGTTTCTAACATGGTCTCTTCTCAAATATCTCATTCTCAGCTTCAAGAGTTCCTTCCTCTTTATGAGTAGGGCATAAGGTATCATTATAACTTTTTATAATTATAATTTAATTATGTAATCTAAATATCTAGTATTTAAAGATCTTAATGCAAAAGTAGAAGGAAACTACATTAAATTTTTCCTACTCACAATTAAGCATTGCTGCATTTTTAGAAAATAGAGATAATTTTAATTTAAAGACTTAATTACTTTTTCCCTGAACTTATATTTTTTATTTTTATCCCTCTGGCATTGAGATCTAGAGATTCATAGTGTTCTAGATATAGGTTATAGAAATGGCTTTAGGTCATTGTTAACATTGTAGTGGACTATTGATTTATGAGTATCTATACCTTACAGTATCGAGAAATGTTTTTCAACCTACTATATTGGATTTTTCCTCTCTGAAAAAAAAGAAACGGTTGACCTCCAGTGTTAGTGTTAGGTGTTGTAAAGAAAATTTATATTGTTTATTGCTTTTTTTCCCCGAGTCGAGTGAGGTAGTCTCCCCGTATCCTAGGAGAGTTCCAATAAAGGATATTGTTTTGTCGTGAGGTCTGCTGGGTCCCCTGAACTCAATAAATTATCAGGGAACGTTACTTCCTGCTGCGTAAGGTCAGGTGAAATATACCACGGCCTACATTGAATAGTGCGCAAGTCTCTCTGGTTGCGTTGCATCCGAGATAGGAACATTTAACAGCAAGAGAAGTTATCCTTCAACCTCCCTTTCCCTTTTCCAGTTAGTGGATAAAAGTTTGCTGTCCTTTACTCTCTCATTCCTCCGACTAAACCTTTAGTCCTCCCTCTTTTATACTTTATTAGGAGTTAGACTTTTCAAACGACCCTGAAAAGTATCTTCACAACTGTCACTGCTGTCTCCTTTATGTGTGATTTATTTCAGTTCTCTCTGCTCTTTTATATTACTCGTAAGAGAAAATAAAGTTTTCTTCTTTAACTGCAACTTGCAAGTAAGTCTAAACGATCAATCTTTTAAGAGATATTAACTTTTTTGTTCGTTCAACTGCAATTTCAACAGAAGTAAATCCTTTTTTCAGCTTTTCTCTCGCCAGGTGTTTAGACTATAACTTCATTTGATTTAAACACTTTGGAAAATATTAAATGACTCTAAGATTTAGAATTGAGAAAACTTAAACTTTTGTCTCCTTTTAACTTCTATGAAAATGGAAGTATGGTGATACCCTCCAAAACTTGATTCCGAGATCTCTGTGAAGGAGGGGTCTTAAGAACACGGGGGTATCATTAAATCATTCTATGCGTACGTATGTATGTACGTTCGTTCGTAACTTTAAACCTTTATAACATATCTTCAAGACATCGTATTGAGATGAGGTTTGCGGCATTTTTTAGAATTTTTGTTGGAAAACCTGATGGCACAAACCCGAACATCGTAGCTATACAAGTATACAGTAGCTTTAACACGAAATTGGTCCGTCGACGATAACTTCAGTAGGCTTTATATGATTTCAATTTCCTTTGGGGTACATATGTGTCCTATATAGTAGATTGTGCCTAAGTTGTGAGCTTAATCGGACAAGTGGTTTGGGAAATATTGGCATTTTAGTGTTTTTACTCCCATGAAAATTGGTATAAATACTGAGTTCTCTATTGCTCTCGTATTGATACCACAACATTTTATGAAAGTCATGTGTGGGATTTCCACACCGGTACTTCTAACAAAAAAATAAAGAAATGAATTTCATTATAGTTTTAGTAAAGAATAAAAATAATGAACGATAAATGAACTCTAAAAGGAGCTATGTAAATTAACGCACTAAAAAATTATAAGTTGTTGGGAGCAAATTTTTAGAAGTCAACCTAAATGGAAGGTGGTAGGGCTTGCTAAAAAAAAAAACCTACCTTTACCATTAGCTACATTAGCTGCTGTCCAGTTGGGAAAGGGGAAATAATTAAATTCTTGGTGGAAATGATAATGGAAAAGTAGGACAGAGAAATGCAAGCGTTGGTTTATTCGTGCTAGAGATATTGCGGTGCAGATTCATGTTGGGGGTTGCATGGGCTTTAGTCCTAAATGGGAGTAAGATGTACATGTCAGTCAGGTGTCAAATCAACCCTCTGGACCAACTCACCTGGACCTCCTACAACTCTGTATTTCCCTCACTAACATTTAATCACCTGAGGCTTTCAAAACCAAATCCTATAGGCTTTTATATATATCACTCTCAATCTGATTATGTAATATTTATAGATTTATGTATGAATTGTTGTACGAGTTTAATAATTGAGTGACTTTATCCCCTACTGCTTAATGTGAAGAGGAGATAACCCTCGATGGATGAGAAATATTAACAATATCTAGTGATAGTGGATTAGCTTTAGACAGCTTTAGTTTAAATTCTCTGAACGGAGATTTGAGTGCGCAAGAATAAATCACAGTATCCCACAAATAGTGTGTAAAAAAAAATCTTAATTATTTGTTTGTTATATATTTAATTTATTATTTATTGCATTACTTCTAATAATGACCTAATAATTTTATGACTTTAAATAAAAAAGAAAATAAACTTCGTAAATCTGAACACATCTGTTTTCTCTGACAAAAAGTTTATTAACATACTCTATAGCCCCTTTTCAGTGGCTTCTTATAAAGAATAATGTATGTATACATCACATACTTTGTGATCATTTACGTAGATTCTTAATTTAGATGTTCCTAAAGCATCGAAGGTTCTTTTCTTAAACCATGCTGTACTTAGGAGTACATAAAAAGTGGAACCTTGTCATTTGTTGTGTGGTAACTTCTTTATTTCGTTATGGATTAAAACCCCTAATTTATTTTCTTCTAAATTTTATTATCTTACTTTGATATGTTATAATCTTTAATTCTAATACTTTAGTTAATTACCTAGCTACAAAAAATAAAACCATAAACACTAACTACAATCTTATAAACACTAACTACAATCTTATTAAGTTTGGGATCTTAGAGTGTCAATACATGAAGAGTACGCCAACCCATATATATTCACTAGTATTAATGTTTTAGATGAATTTTATTGCTCAGGCACATTTTATTCGTTTCTGTTTTCACATTTTACCTTTTTATTAATATAAGATATATAGAACCGGAATAGAAGAGCAAACACCTCTATCTTGAGCTCATTTTTCTTCCCTCACCGTCTTCTACATGGGGCATTTCAATTGCGCAGTTTTGGTGTGATCCTTTGAACAGAGATTTGTCCTTTTATACATTAAAGATTGAAATTACGCTAATTATGGAAATACCAGTGATAAACTAGCCCAACATCTTGCCAAAACCATGATTTATAAGATAAATGCAGTGTTGTCATTGTTCAAAAAGGTCATCCATAGGGTTCTAGACCAAGGTTTAGTTGATTCCTTTAAGCTTGAATCTTATCCAAAGGCCATCTTAATGCCAGGCTATGACCTGTGGTTTTATATTATGTCCTTTCCTTCCCCGAACCTAAAAGCTTGGTCATCTAACTTAACCTATTTCTTCCTGTTAGGTAGGAATAAACAATATAGTAATTTATGTTATTTAGCATATTATTGTTTAGTCTCAAAGGAGGAGTTTATGTTAGAATAGGAAAATTTACTGCCTAAAGTGGTGTTTATAATGTCTCTATACTCGTATATTTGAAATGATTTAATATTGAACGTTAAATAATATCAAAAATATTAACAAGATTAATAAAGCTAGTGTATTTGTAAAATATTTGTATAATGCTTTCTAAAGTAGTAAAATCGTTGATCTTAAACGAATCTTATTTATCAATATATCGAACCCTCAGTGGAATACTGTCAAAAATTATGGAAAATTAGATTTCGGTATTTTTCAATTCAAAAGCATGTGTGGGCTCACTGCTTCTTATCACAATACCAGCTGTTTTCCTTTATTCCCTGATAAGAGTAATCGCCGTAACATGTCTGTTTAAAATTCTCAGTCTATAGTGTTGCAACTTTACTCATTACCGTTTTTATCTGACATGTGGAATAACATGTAATAGTGTAGTATCTTGGACTTACAACAGTTTTAATGGATAAGACTTATGTACTTAGTTTTCACGACACGCCAAAAACGATCGCAAAAAAAACTTCAATCCCCATTATCTCAAAACTATGTTTAGCACTCTTTATTAATAATATTATTCAAAGAGAAAATTTCACTTTCTTATTGCCTGTAACTTCTAATAGCAAGTAATTTATTGTAAACTGATTACAACTATTTTATTTAGTCAGACGTTTAGTAGACGACGGTCAAAAAATCTCTGCATCTTGATAATGTGATGATGGATAGTGACATGCATGGATGTGGTGCCGTTTGCAGCTTGGTCCTTGTCAATAACTTCGTGGTCTAGAAATGGACATTCGACTGGTGGTCTCCGTATTGACATATGGTATCCATCGACCACGATATCATTAGGCATCGTGGTCACAGTGCACGTGCTCAGGAGGCGGCACTTTGATGAGGATGTAGGTGGGCTGCTATGCAATCATGATATCGTTGGGGCAAAGGGGAATTGTGATTTAAAAAATAAACCATGCAACTGTACTGTTATATTCATTATGATCAAGTCCCCCATTAAACAGTTATGCAAATTTACAAATGTGAACTGATTAACTTTGATCTGCCTCTTGTAATTAAATTATCAGTTTAGATATTGTCTGGTTATCGGCTAGAATTTTAGGTAAAGGATATGTCTTTCTTATTTGTTGGTAGTCAGGCAGTAGATGTGCTTCAGTTAAACTATCGTGTCACACAGTCTCCATCTTGGTCTTTCCTTTCCTCTCGTAAACTAGTAGCTGTAATTTTGTCTATTAGTATGTCCGTGTCCTATTTCATTCTATAGTTAACCGTCTCTGCCTGTCTATTTTTCTTGTGTGCATAGTTGCAGTTCTCTATTTGATAAAAGTTACTTTTTTTTTAAGCACAACATTTGCTTAGACAACCTTCAATTTTATATTGTATGAAGAGGCCAAAACATGAAACTAATCAAATTCATTCACTGAAGAAAAGTTTGGACTAAATATAATTTTGTAATTTCCTTTTATCTTTTAGCTTCTTTAACATCATCTGCTTGGGATCTCTTATCAAAAAAGATTGATAAGGATAGATCAGAATCTTTTACTACTGTACTGTTGATAAAGTTTAATATTCCAATATAGTATGAAGTGTTAAACGTAGGTTAGGTGCAATATTATAGTTTAAGGTGTTAAAGGGTTGATGGTTTCATGTAAGTGTTTCTAAATGTTAAGGGCCCTTCTCTGTCTTGCACCCTAATGGATAAATGGGCTAATTCTCACAGAAAGGGCCCCATTTAGTTTTATGGACCACTTACAAAGCTGACCTGGTCTCAGCATCTTAGCTGATATCTTAGCTGAACTTAAAATATATCTTCTATCTAGGTCAAATTAACATTAAAAACGGGGGGGG
>KZ651619.1:82695-93674 GCA_001010745.2 Gerris buenoi
CGAAATTTTTTTTATACACATAACTATTTTATTTTTAGAAATTCTTAAAAAGAAATACAATAATACTATTATGAAATCATATTAACTATCAATCCTCAAGCAGATTATTGTAGTCGTTATTATTAGTAGTTACTACTACTACAATGACTATTTTTAACAAGCACTTGAAGTAGCAGCAAGTAGTAGTAGAAACTACTACCACAAAAGCCACTACCACGAAAATCGCTACCATAAAAGCCACTTATAGAACTACTGCAAACCCTTAGCATCTCTGATTAGCCATGTCAGATGAAACCACACGAGCCACTAATTCTAGCATCAAGGTCTTCTAGGTTTAGTAGTAAAAAATAAACTACAGGAGTCACTACGGCAGTAGCTCGTTTCGGCACCCGCTATTGTTATGAAAGGATTAAAGTCCTGGTACGTTTCGGCACCAGATTCTTCCAAAATCATGGATCGTTTCGGCACTGTATATGTTTACCTATTGAATATATTTATTTATTATTATTTTCTATATCTTGTCACAATCTTTATCTAATTTAATACATTGTCTAGTAATTCATACACTATACCTTTTAGTCTTACAGAATATGTCGAACACTATTGTTAAAGTTACTTCTAAACGCGGTTCCGCAATAATTATTAATTATTACAAATACATTAAAAGTAAAACGCTAAAAAATAGTGATGTTGTAAAAAGGATACACTATTGAATATTTTCAAATTTGTAAGACTGATTTTTTTTTTAAGAAATAAAAATGTATTTTGTTTACCTTTTTTAAAAGTTTTAGTACCTGAGGTCCTGGTGCCAAAACGTCCTATCATTATTGTTGGTGCCGAAACGGGTTATGATTTTCTCAGGTAAAAAGGGGTCCCGGTGCCGAAACGGTATTCGCCCGTTTAGATTCGGTGTTGGTGAGATCCATTGTACGAAGATTTGTCCTTTTATAGGTTTTAGATCAGCTTTCAAGATGGTTGTAATTTATGTGTGGTAAATAAATTCGGAACTATTTATTTTTCTCTAACATTTTATATAATAATAAAAATTATACATATTATTAACATTAAATATAACAGAAAATTTAAAAACGTAGTAAAAAAAAGTTCTTTTTATCTTGTAATTATTTAGTTTATTATCCACCCAGTAAAATTTTTGTTTTGGAAAAATTTAGGGGCGGATTTATTTTCTGCTCTATTGTTAGGTCTTTTTCTTTAATATTTTAGGGCAGTCGCAAATTAGTATTCTTTCTTTTTGTTTTGTTCTTCTTTTTCTTCTTGGTGACACTGGGTGATCCGGAGAAGTTAAAGTATCTCTGTGACCTTGTGGCGCAAGAGCACTTTGGTGGTTACATAAAAGTGATCTGAATTGGTTGAGTCAGTGCTTAAGTTTTTGGCAACTTAAAATAGGATCCATGAAGCAGAACACGCGAATGGATTATGCTGGTTGCTTTCTGAGACGCCAGTGACTGTATCGAGGGCCAACTTAAGTCCGCTGACGACCCTTACTAAGTTCTGCCTGATCGAGCCGCAAACGTCGAAGTCAGGGAAAACCTGATAAGCACATCAGATACAAAGTAAGATCGACCAAATTTCTATTCTCTTCCCATTCCAGAGTGGGACGGCTTGGACCCCCTCCCCCACTCCGACAAGGGTCTTCTCTCGTCCCTCGCACTATACCTACCATCTACCATTATTTTTTTGTTGGATCATTCTACTGTATTAGAACTATTTAGTTTATTATTATTTGCAATAGCCCAGTTTAGTTAATAGTATAAGTATATTCATTTTTTTTATTGAGCAGAAGACTCCTCTTGGGAGATTACTGTGAAAGGGCCCTTAGGAAGACAAAGTCAGTTTTTTAGGGAATATTTTATTTATATTATTATTTTATTCGTCATTCATATAAACAAGTAGGTTCTTATAATTTTAACAACTTATTGTTTTACAGGAGAATATATTTTTTGTATGTACCCTGAGCCAAGGCAAGTGAAGGTTCCGCTTGCCCAATAAACTTGTGAACAATTCATTAAGTTAATTCTTGCTTTATTTATTTATTTTTATTTTAAAATACCCTTCCTTTTATTATTCCCTCTTCCTGGATTCCCCATTCTCCATTCTCCAGTTTCCATTTTTTTTCTTTCCACTGATGCTCTGAGTTACTCTAGTGAGTGCTCAAGCTTTAAGTCTCCTTTCTTTTCTTTGCCGTCAATCCTTTTTTTATTTGAATGGGGTGGCGTCCAATTATATCTGGTGATTTTAACCAAGGTAATTATTAACCGAATGGTTTAAACAGGTTAGGTTTAAACAAGGTAAATCAGTTGTCACGAAACATCTAGCACAGTCCAAAACCCCACCCACATTGCAAATCGGCTGATTTGAGCAATAGCTCACTGAAATTGTAGAGCCCATAGACTTTTGGGCTGCACAGATTAACATATATTTTCTATATACATTGCAAATATGAAATCAAGTTGCTTCGTTTATTTTATTCTTATTAAAAATAATTCAATATTTGATATTCAATAATTAATGGAAAAATTAATTACCTACAATAAATCAGCAAATTAACATTTACTTTTTTAACTAAATATATTTCAGGAAAACTACTTAGAACGTTAAATTCGTACGTTTGTAAATAAATAATATTTAAAGTTTTATTTTTTATAAAAATCTTCGAAACGATTTTTATTTTTTAGGAATATAATTTTTTTCCGAGTATTACAAAACAGAGTTAAGCATACATTTTTAAATTTTTATTAATTATTCAGTTCAATTTTCGAAGTCACAATACTTTCTCTTTTTGTATATTACGGTTATGAGAAACTAAAGAATTGCCAATAAATATTGGTCACTTAAGGTCTGTTTATTTCTGGCAAAGTTAATATTCCTTATCCTGTTCTTTCTTTTCACTTAACTTGTCTACGTATCTTATTCTCGTTTACTCCCTCCTAGTAAGAGAACAGTCCATAGTAAGGTTGATTTTTGTTCGGATTGTATTTCCAATTGGTTGGCGAGACAAGAGGTCTCCCCTTTTTCTGATGTTTGTCTAAGTTTTCATTAGGTTCGCTGCAGGTCTGCAAGATATTACCTTTCTTGCTCTCCAGGCATCTAAGGTTTAAACCACATAAACTTTTGCCTCTAAATCTACCATGTTATTGGTCTTTTCTTGTTTCCAATGGTTTTCCAGTCATTCAGCTTTGTTTTAGATGAAAAAATTTAAGGAGGTAAATATACTGAAAATTAGGTTGGAAACAACAAACCGAATTACAGAGACGAAAATGTCGATGATTAATATCTGCAATCATAAATGTAACTAACGTAAAGTCAATCATTCTATATGCCGGCGAAAAATTGAAACTTAACACTAGAGTAAACCTGTTTACTGAGTGTTTTGGCCAGACACTGTATCAAATGGGAAATTATGGACTATTACGAGGCAGTGCTTTTGGCTGACTGATACGATAAAGAAAATGGCGGTACCTTGGCCATACCTGAAAAAAGACAGACAGGGAGATTGGAATTCCTTTGCACTAAGGAAGAGAGGGCGACAAAAAGAAACTTAGCGAAGAACTTTGGCGAAGAAGGCAACATCTCGTGATGCCATGAGGTGCAATCAGGAATTTGGCCATAGATCGGGATGAATGAAAAAAATTCCTGGATAACCTATGCTTCTACTGCTAAAGTCAAGTAGGGCCATGAATAAATCACTCATATGTATATAAGTAAGCAGCAATAATTATAGCATCAAAAACTTAATTTTTAAAGCATGAATGAGAAATTTAAATTCGATATACTTCAATGACAGTTACAGTCCTCTCTCATTCCTTGCTAATATTGGTTTCAAATTTAAAATTAATTATATTTTACAATGGAGTCAGTTTTACTTCAATATTTTATAGCATGCTTTTAGGAAAATCAACTCTTTATGTATTTAGAAGTATTAATTGTTTCTTCTTATTTACATATAATGATCACTAATAATGCTTAATATATTAGCTAAATAGTTATTATAGCTAAATCTTTATTTCTTAAACTTAGGCAGTTATTTGCAAACAAACCTCAGAATATCAAATACGTCACATTCTTTGAACAACCCATAACTAAGAAAAGTTACTCTCTTTGGTTATTAAATTTTTATGATTTTTACAAGTGTTGAAATAGCATTTGCCAATATAATTTATGCGATGTCTTAAGTAATAGTTCATTAGTTGTTTTGACGGAGACAAATACTGTAGACAATATACTGATTTTTTAAAAAAATATTGTGTTTCATTTACAATATGATTTTTTAAGTAATAGTATATTGTGTACATGGCATTAGCAAATGCATTGCTTATGTTGTTAAATTATATTGCTTACATGACATTAGCAAATGCATTGTAACTATATTACATATCTCCTCAATCCATTTCAAATCTACAATAACACATGTAAGGCTATTTAGTATATTACATGTATTATGCATTAGTAATATATACATTGTATTGATGTTACAACGCTTATGTATGACATTCCAAACATTATGAACATCTTGATCTTCGAGAAGTGACAGTCTCCATGAATAGGTAGGTCTTGTAATACTAGATCCTTAAGGGAATATATGGCAACATACTAAGATGAGGACTTGAACTTGTTCGCAGTAACAATGAAGTTGACATTAAGTTTTCTTCTGAATTTGCTTTAAAGGGTACTTCTTTAGATTGTTACTCCCTTATATATTTTGGAACAAAGTTCCTTATGGCACATTCTGGAACCCCAAAGTGAATCCGAAAAAAACAACCGAAATCACCGTCATACGTGACGCTTGGTTGCGAAATCTACCGATGACGATAACTTGTGAAAAAACTGACCGACTTACATGTTCATTTTTTCAATGGCCAGGACAAGTTCGTTGGACAACGTTATCCAATATTAAGCTGAGCGTCCATTTTAGTCTTAAACAATATTTTTTTTTATTTATAAACAGCTGAAATCGGATCAAAATTAGTAATATTTCTAATTTTTAATTAAAAAAACATTTTTTTTTTAATTGTTTTTCTATTTTACCCTCCTCTTAAATGAAAATATGACAAAATTGAACATAAGAACAATAACTGTACTCTTAGAGCTTTCAAGCGACATGCATCATGAAGGGGTATACTATTTTAACTTTTGCACACCGTATCCCTGGGTACCAATTTTGACCATTTCATATTTATACCTTCCTGTGGTTGGTCACTATGACAGTGTCGAATTTTGCGAGGATCGGTTTAGCTGTTAAGGAGAAATCTTTGTCCAACCTTATGCAAAGTGTAGTATAAATGCGGTGACAATATTGTTGGGTTACTTTCAATTAACCTCTCTAGTCACAATTATGACCAAAAAATGTTTTTTTTACTTTCAATTAACCTCTCTAATCACAATTATGACCAAAAAATGTTTTTTTTTTTTACTTTCAATTAACCTCTCTAGTCACAATTATGACCAAAAAATGTTTTTTTTTTACTTTCAATTAACCTCTCTAGTCACAATTATGACCAAAAAATGTTTGTTTTACTTTCAATTAACCTCTCTAGTCACAATTATGAAGTGGTACCACGAAATCTCAGTCAAAAGAACCGATAATTTATTGAACATGAACACCCCTTAAATATTTTTTTATAAAAATTAATATAATTAGATAATATGGGGTTACAGCACCCCACACTCACCAAAATGTGTATGGGAAAGCTTTCCTCGAGTTTTTCGGACCGATTTCTATTATTTATTTATTTTTTTTTTTTTACTCAAAATTCATGATCTAAAATGTATAAAAACAAACTATGTTGTTTTTAGCAATAATTTGTAGGACTACAAAAGAAGTCGTTTTTGAAGAAGGAATCTATTTACAAGTATAAATAATGAAATAATATTTACTCTACATACTGAATCTTACATTTCTACTTAAACTTTATGAGAATGGTATATTTAATACAAAACTGTTCTTAGACTTTTTATACCTGGTATACCGTTATTATTACTGTTGAAAAGGACATAGGATTTTACAGTAAAGAAAAGGAAAAATACACCCTTTTTATCCCCTATGTGGTTTTCATCTTTATTTCCTCCCGAGGAGTTAGATGAGAGGGGAAAGGTTAAAAGGCAATGTTTGACCTGTAAATAGCTTATTCCGAGTTTAGAGGGGGGCTCTTTAATAATTTAAATGCTGTACTTCCCTTTAGGCCTTAACCTCCAATTTGTTTTTTTTATCTAAAGCTTCTTTTCCACCCTTTTCTATTTTCTCTTTATCGAACAAACAAAAAAAATAAAAAAATGTTTGAGGCTCTTCTGTAAATACTCATCTCAATATAAATTTCCATATTTTATGTTGTCTTTATTAAAAAAAAAAAAAAAAATAACAACGTATAAAAAGTCATCACATAAAATAATAAAAAGAAAAAAAAAGTTTTTCATTTAGTTGTAAAAATTTCAGGTAAAGAGGTAGAAGGCATACACGGAAGTTAGAGGTGTATGGGGGTGCCCTAATGATATATTCATCTGAGCAGACCCTAGGATTATACAGGGTGCCTTATACTGAGGGTGCCTTACAGGGAAACCCTTTCCTACTCAAAGTGCCTTATATAATTCATATTCATGATACTAGGCTTGGAGCATGAAACATCTCCGCACCCAGTATTCAGTATTTGAGTTTTACCAACACCTAATCAACCTTCCCGTAGAATCTTAAGTACAACTTGTAGGTATAGAATAAATAAGCAATGAGAAAAAGTAATATTTTGTCGATAGTGAACCACATTTAAGAATTGATAGGGATACTTTTTTGTATTAAATTAATAAATTACAATGTAAGTATATAAGTTTGCTTTTTTTTTTAAATGTATACAATTAAATTAATAATCTGCCGCATTATATGGCAAGTAGTTTCTTCCTATCCAATCTATGGCCTTAAGTAGCCATTGCCCCTAAATTAAAAATAAAAAGAAATCCCTAGCCAAATCTCACCAGTTTATTACAACGTATATTTAAATAAAAATTGAACCCCACTAGGAATTGAAAGTTAGAGTTATGGTTTAAATTAATATGGGATCATAGGTCGGCTACCTCTAACAAACCATCTAAATTTTACGAAAATCATATTAGTACTTTTAAACATACTTTGATAATATAATAGGTTTGTGCATATGTGACAGAGGAAGCAACTCTTGTAAAAAGTTGAAATAATATCGGGCTTTCTTTGTGCTGATTTCGACGTGTTAAGCGCATATCATTAAAATCGGATGAGTAGATGACCGACATGCCAAACTTTTTCTGATTTCCAAAAAGCACATGCCTTGAAAAATTGTTATTTTAGCGATAAAAAAAAGTCTATTCTTTAAAATGCGTAACGGCAGCATCGGTTTCTCAAAAGCAATATACTTGATCATATAAAATAGTTTAATATACTAAAAGAAAATATCAGTCGGTCTGAATCAACTCAGAATAACTTTCTCATTTGTAAATATACTTGCATTTTGGTTTCCATTATGCAGTATCCTCTCCCGTACCTAAAACATGCACAGCATTTTCTTTAAATAATGGTGCCAACATTTTTTTATTATTTATAATTTAATTTTGTCTTACAAAAAAATTTGATACCTGAACAATTCCTGTAACATCGTGATTTGTTTTTAACAAATTAAAGTTGTGATTTAGTTGATTTGTAAAAAAATAATTGAGGAGAGGAAGGGGGGACAGGAAAAACTAAATTATTAAAAGCACTTGACGCAAAGCTGATTTGAATAACGAAATAAAGTATAAATATATTTGTACTCAGTACTTCTCCCCAAGCAATGTATAGTCAGTAAAATATTATGATAATCTAATAATATTATTATAATTTCATTATAATTTCAACACTAAAACTATGGAAACCGTAATTGAAGAAAATATAAAAACCTATGTAAATTTTTTTTTTTTTTTATAATTGTAACGTATTTTTTAAAAAAATAAAAAAGTATAATTAAGAAGGGAACCGAATGAGAAAAAGAAACGGGTTCAATATTTTTAACACGATATCTCACTTTTTTGCGCCTGATTATAATTAGTGATTACACTTTTTTTCACAAAAGAGTCCATACTTTTTTTTCAAAACATTATACTGTGGACCCATCAACTAGGTGTTATTTTAAAATTTTCAGTGGCTAAGCATTTACCACCAACATTTCCCAGCAAGGAAGTGGGCTTAAGTTAAAAAGGGTGGGGCTTTATCAGTACCGAGTAGAAGGTAGGGGGGTAGTACAAGCATCCCATTCAGTTTGTTTTCACAGAAAACAGCCGCAGCTAATTGGGTTAATTTTAGGTCTGAGAGGGTTTTAGGTTCATCCGATAACCCGGGAACCCAAGCATTCAGTACTATAGCGAACATATTATTTCCCTACCTTCAGAACATTACCTCGTTTTCCATTAAAACAAGCGAGGGTGTGAGAGACCGAAACGGACCATCTACCCCAGTGTTAAAATAAATTGAATAATAATGCAGTGTATGGAAAAAACATGGAAATGGCAATACTTAATTTTTTTTATTAAAAAAATTATGATTATAGTAGACCAAATAGGGTTATCTAAGTGATAAAATTAATAATACAAAAAATTCTACTAAAGTAATGTTTTTTGTTAATGATAGTTTTCTTATGAGGATTAATATTAACTACAATTTAATTTTACTTCCTATCGCAAAAGGTAAAATATAATGTAGGAGATAATTATTTTAATAATTAATTATTGATAGAACTAGACCTAATTTATGAAAATGTTCAATTTCATACAAGACTTAACGCCTTTTGATTTACTCTATTCAAAAAAAAAAAAAAATACATTTTACATTTTTTATCCGGCTGAATGTGTTGAGCTGATTTTAGCTGAGTCACGGCACTCTCAAGAATGTCTCGCCGTGTGCCGATGCACTGTGAAAAGTGTAAAACGTATTCAAGTAAATTTCTAAATAAAGTAAATTTGTAAAGTTCTGAATATTATATGTTGAAATTCGTATTTAAATAGATGCAATTTTCAATTAGTCATTTTTAGTGTGTTTGTCAGCTGTATAAACCTTAAAATTGGCATTCACAACCAGATAGCCCCACTTCACATAAGCAGCTACCCATTTATGTAGCAATTATGACCTTAAAAGTTGTAACCCCTTTAACATATAATTTTTCGCCTACACAATACTTTCTAATTTTACACACGTACAATTTGGGAAGTAAAAAAAGAACATTAATAATAAATATTAGTATGCAATTATTAAAAGTAATATGGAACATTATCTAGATGTTTTGTTGGAATAGCGTGGTTAAGACTCTTAATTATTTGTGTGAGTGTGTTTGCCTAATCTATTTTGTCGATGCTACTATAATAAGTATACAGTGTATACTTATGTGTGTACTTACGCAGTACCACAGAGCAATATTATTTCTGTGTATGTCTAGTGATAGTAACTATCTAACCCTAGATTTATTAATCCAAGTTCATCATAAATCACCATATTAATGGTATTTTTTGTTCGTATCTTTCTACATCATAAGTGATATTGTGTCATTTTTCTTTTAACATGGTTTATATCTTGAATTAAATATATTTTCCGTGTGTTTGATATGGATTATGCTTATACTGCTCTTCTATAACAGACTTTGAATGAAAAAAGTTCATAAGTTGGCAGGTCCAGGTGTGGAAATTTGCCCACAAGAGAAGCTAAATGTTTGGTACAGAGAGGAAGAAGAGAAAGGCCTGCGAGCTGCAGCATGCCTTTGCTTCTATCGTTCCGTGTAGAATGCTCGGGCTTCGGTGTATCGCCCTGAATATCAAATACCCTTTCCTTTACCTCGCTTTTCCCGGAGTTTTCTCTCTTCTGTTTCGCATCCGCGTGTATTCCTTGTACGTAGAAAACCTTCTTGGGGCGGTTCTGAAGATCGATCATAGACCTTAGACATCCTTCATTTCAAGAGAAAACGACCGCTCGTTTACTCAACCATCACAACGTGAGACTTCGAGGAGAAAGAAACTTTTTTGATGTGTGAAAACGGGAAACTTTTCTTCCCTAATATTTCCCTATGATATCGCTCCGAATGAAAAGTGGCATATTTGTTTTATGCATAAGAAAATACTCGAGGTATATTGACACGTTCTTATCAGCTTTATAACTTTGACGACTAAAAAACAGTGAGAAAAACTTATGCAATTTAAAGTAATGCAGCATATCGGTGTAGACTAGAATATCGAATAAATCACACTTTGAATTTTTAAAGGGATTTCGTCGGTACCATATTGCTTTAGGCAATAAAGTTTGTTGAAACTTTTTTAACTATATTGGAATCGAACTAACTATATCGGTATAGAAATTTTTTAACATTGTAGAAAAGTAATTTATACTTTTAAAGTTAATTTAAATATTAAACTTAACTTAATAATTTATACTAGATATTATGTTAGTGATAGGTTTACAACACTTGTTTCACAGAAAATACAAATAATGATTTTTTTAAGGAATTGGGATATCCATTGACGAATAATTTTCTTTTGAAAGCTGTAAAATATTTTACAGATATTTGAAAACATGATTATAGATCAGCTTTAAAAAAAAAAAAAAAAAAAAAAAAAAAATCAAATAACATTCATGTGATATTGATTGTGACTAATAAATAATTTCAAGATAAAAAGAACTTTTTATATACTACGTTTTCAAATCTTCTGTTGAATCATATATGAAATGATTAATATATATTTTTCATTGTTATATAATATAATGTTAGTGAAAAAAAAATAGTTCTATTTTTAAAAATTGTTAGTTAACGGGTTGTTAGTTAAAATTCGATTGCAAGATTTGTACCGGACAAACAAACAAACAAGAAACCAAGTTAATTAAAACGTAGTAAAATAGGTATTTTTTTTATAGAAATTTAGAAAATACTGGTTTATCCTCTTCAAATTGTTTATTAGAACTTAAAATGTACGGATTAGAAGAGGTG
>KZ651619.1:100574-125161 GCA_001010745.2 Gerris buenoi
ACTGATTCTTGGCTCTTAATTGTTTAAAAAAAATATATAAATATAATTAATTCTTATAACCGAAGAAACCCTTTTAGTAACTTGCTGGCAAGTACTTGACGGGATTTTTTAATGTTGCGTTATATTATATATATTAGGTTAAGGAATAAACAAGTTAAAAGTGTAGAGTAATATTAGAGACGGGGCCCTCTCTCTAGGTGCTTAACACTTACTTAGGGCCCTCATCAAGTATTTTTATATTTATGTATTATACATTTAGATATATTTATGCATTGATTTTTTTATGTATTATTTCTGTTTGTTTGTTTTTGATATGATGGAAATATATATTATTATTATTATAGCTGATAGTATAAACATAACTCTCAGACATAAAATTTTGGGTGTTTACACTACTGAGATTTCTGTCTGACATAAATGTCGTGCGATAAATGTCAGGTGTAAACGCACCTTTAACTTTATTTACCGTTAAAAGGTAGAAATAAACCTTTTTCTCCCCCTCTCAATTAATTACTTTACTCTTCCATATTTCACATTAATTAATGAATATATTTAAATTAACAATCATTGCTAATTCTTTTAGAATGAATAATTTTGATTACCCATGAGAAAAATTAAAAAAAGCTATCAACCTAACGTCAGGTCATCTTTGGTATATGGTGAGAAGAAGGGATTGGTGTAGCTGAGTGGTTAGCTTAGCAAATTCGTGCCTAAATCTGGTGATAGTTTAAATCCCCCGGATGTATGACATTTATCCTTACGAAAGATCATATCAAATGAATTCTTTAAGTGTTCGAACACCTCCGGACATGTATTAATTAAGACAGACACTGAATATAGTGAGAATATAGTGGTATCCGGACACCGCACATGGTGAGAAGAAGGGGTTGGTGTAGCTGAGTGGTTAGGGTACTTGCAAATTCTCGCCTAAAACCTGGTAATGGTTGAAATCCCCCGGATGTAAGACGTTTATCCTTACTGAAGATCATATTTATATCTAGTGGATTTTTTGAGTGTTCGAACCCCTCCCGATAAGGAATAATTAAGACGGATACCGGATTTTGCTCAGTGGACACACCTACATGATCTATTTGTCTTTGGGTTTAAAATTCGAACCTTCGGGCTCACCTGTCAAATCTGGCTAAATGGTAATGGTAATGTTTAGACGGGAAGGACGAACCACTTTTTCGAACCTAGCAATCAGGCTACATTAGGACCTTTTACTAACCCCGTAGAGAGTTCCAGCTACATCAAACATCATACCTCTACATTGTACTGTACCGCCGCTACCCGTATGGTCTGGTCAATGCATGGGGGAAGAACCCCTTAGGGGGTGTCCCTCGCCCTGCTCCGTCCGCGATTCATGGATGCAATTCAGAGTACATGGCACGGAATCGAACCCGCGACCTCGGTTCGCCGCAATCATTGATAGCTGGGCGGCCGCCTAGAGCATCTCGGTCACACTGTTAAATCTGGCTAAAAATAAACGTTGCAACTTATCCCTTAACAATTTCAATAAATTAGGTTAATCTGCGGCCCATTAAATCAAGTTAACTCGTTTGTTTACCAACTTTTTTTAAAAAAAAAAAAAAACATTGAAAAAGTCCTTGGATAAGAATGTTCCCTCTCTTGGGTTACAACAACTTTGAATTTGTTTGCTTACTCCAATCCCCTTACCTTCAATGATCAAATCCAAATGGATTAATGGAGATACGAACGACTCCCTCAAACGTCTTCTACATACCTTCCGACTCTTAAAAGGGAAAAACACGGCGAAAGAAAGAAATGGAGAAGATGTAAAGGCGGAAGTCGGTAGATAAAGGCGCGGCTGGAAATGGACCCCTCTCCGCACTGTACTCCTTCAATGGAACACACCGCCGACGGGGAATTCCAATTTACTGAATTTCTCTTGCCTCCTCCCTCTATACAATTCCGACGACACCAACGGCAATTCCTAACTGAATTGCTATGCTACGGAAGAGTGGGAGAAATAAGAAAAAAGCTCGTATTCTTTCTCTTTTTATAGAACTCATTGGATAAGACTAATTCATTTATCTATTAAATCTGTCTTCTTTTTCACCAGAAAGCTAGTATATGTTGTTGAAGGTTTCTTATACTTAGTGACCTCCTCTTTTGTGTCTCTAAATTATTTAACACTTCTCGTCTTTGAAATATAAGTAATTTAAAATAAAGAACTGAAACCTTATGTGTTCAATGTTTTTAATTACATAGAGACCGATAATGTTACTTGATATTTTTATGTCTCTTTTTAAAAATGTTTAAAGAAATTTTCTCTTTATATAAAATAGTTTTGGAACGTAGTTCCTTATGGCACGTTCTGGAGCCCGGAAGTGAATCCGAAAAAAACGACCGTCATAAAACCAAGCGTCATGAAATCTACCGATGACGATAACTTGAGTAAAATATGACTGAGTTAGTTCAAATTTGGTACACATGTTTATTTTACCAATTCCAAGGATGAGTTCGTTGGACAACGTTATCCGTCCAAGCGTATACGCGCAAAGCTCGCGTAAACGTAAGCTTCAAATTTAAAATTGGAATTTTATGACGTGAAAAAAAAATCTATCTTGATCTATTTAATGAGACAATTTTTTAAAAAAATAATTTTTTTAAAGTAAAATGAACACCGACACTGCTGTGAAGTTAAAGTGGATATAAACTTTTAAAATAAAGAAAATAATGGTTTTACCAATATCTTACGTTCTAACTTAACGATTTTAATAAAACTTCTTACACATCGTCTAATCTAAAGTACAAATGAAACAGGTATGTAAAATTTTAACCCGATACAAGCAGACGTTTTTGAATAGGGAAGATATATATTTTATAATATTTTAAATGGAGTAATTAATATGCCGGCATAGTCTGAGGGAACAGACGTGTTCCGTCACTACAAGCATCTATTCTAACTTTAAACTCATCATGATTAACTTTTTTCTCAATGTACAATAAATACATTATTTATTGCAAGGCGCTTGCTTCAATGATAAATACATCCTTTTCTTTTAATTTTTGCCTTAACTCTGCAAGGTACAAATCGTTAGTTAATTTTAATGTTGTCTCTTTTCTAACTCCGTCATGTATAAATAGTTAGGATCGTAAAAATTAACAGTGTGATTTTATAATTTATATTTAATGAAAAGCGTAAGGTACTTCGTTCCTACCGGGGTGTCCAGCGACACCAGTGTATTTTTTTTATTAAGAATAACTTTTTTCGAAAATATCTTTGCAAACACTGCATATTAAATATAATTATAAAAAGCTATATAAATATAGATCGTCGAAAAATAGATATGATATTTTCAATTTTTCAAAGATGTTTTGCCTTCTATAAAGTCAATATTACTTCAGAAAGTCCTTTGTATATTTATTATTTGGCTTCCTACTCCTTTGCCCTTTATTTATATTGAACTTCTTCATTGATCTGTGACGCCCACCTCCCTGGGTTTCATCCGTAAATCCCCCCCCCCCCTGAAACTAACATCCCACTATATAATTCCAATTTTCGTATATTATTATCAAAATCCGTTCCTCGTATACATTCATACATTGTTGTTTCTGCATTTGATTGAAATACGAGTAAAAAGGTCAATGTAGGTTGTATACAGGTGGAATCTGGAATCTATAATCTTGTTTCAATTTCCAGCATGGACCGCACGCCTACCTAATCAAACCTTTATCAGTGAAAAGTGAAATACCTCTGCCATACATTACTGCAATTCAATATCGTTTTCAAGTTATCAAAATAGCTAATATAGCATTTTGATTTCGGGTAATTTTTATAAAACATTTATATCAGACTAAATTTATAAAAAAAATTGATTTGAATCATTAAATTTATTTATAAGTTTTTAACATGAAAATCAATCAGTTAATCCTCTTATACTATAAATACCTTTTATACTGTGGTTTTCAAGCAACTCCAATATAAATAAATAATCCATTTTACCGTGGATTCCCTCGTTAATGATAACTTCCACTGCACTCATATGAAATAATATTTCAAAAAGCAAATGTTTAAGGTTCAAAGTCAGTTTTGAGTGTGAAAATTATACTTTTTTTTACTTTTTTAAGAGGTTTGGGGGTTAGCTAAAATCTAAATTTAAACTTATAATTTATTTTTCGATTTCACTTTAGGTTAGACTTTTTCTGTTTGCTGAGGATGGGATTTATGCTTTATTTCATTGAATTCGTTTGAGTGATTTAGGCTCCACGCTAGAGAAGCCAGTGAAGCTCTAGACACACTCGCCCAGATATCAATAAATCGTCGCGAATCAAGATCGTGGGTTTGGTCCAGCGCCATGTTGTCTACTAAAAATAGCTCACTAATGATCATACCATATCCGCTTCGGCAGTACAATGTACAAGTATGATGTGGGAAGTGGCTGGATTTCTCCACCCTGGAGATAGTAAAATGGACCCAATGTGGCCTGATTGCTGGTTCGAACCAGTGGTTCTTCCTACCAGTCTAATCACTACGACTAGTCTCCTCACTTCTGCATAGACTTCACACAACAGACTGAAGACCACTTTAAAAGATTCCATGAAGACCACTTTAGATCCCATGAAATTATAATGGGTGTACTTACTTGTATCAGAATAGATTTTTTAGTGCAGTCACAATGCATTATATTTATGTACAAGAATATGAGAAAGTAAAGAAATAATAAATGATAGTTAATTTAAGAAATATTAATAAATCTTCTTCCTCTAGGTTACGACTTGGTTGTTATAAAACACGTTGAAAACACCTTTTTAATTTGAATTGTTAATTAGGGTGGTTGGATGTAAAGGTGTGAAATAAATTAGAATTAACCAGAATAATAAAGTTAAATTTATTCGAGATGTTTCGACCCTTCTTAGGTCAATCTCAGTCTTTACTTATTTCTAAAATTAATAAAATACTACTTAAGTAACATTATGTAAAAATTACAAATACTATAGATTCTTTTATAAGATTTATAATCAAAATTAAGAATGGTAAAAGAAACTTTGTCACAATACTCATATTCACATAGTGTTGTATATTAGTTCAATTACGGTAAAACTTAAACTGTCTCCATAAGAGAACGTCATTTCAATTTAAATATAATGTATAATTAATTAAATTAATAGACAGAATGAAATCTTACTATACATTAACAAAAATATTAACAATAAAATAACAAAAATTACCAATAAAAATGTAACCTATGATTAAATCCTCAATACTGGGAGGTATTGATTGATAGGACTCTGAGAACATTCATTTCACTGATGGACACACTTTTACAAAAACACTTGTATTAAAAATAAGCTAAATATCGCGTAAAACTTTGTGATATCATTGGTTTAGACAAGTCTCCCCCGGTCCGAGTAAGTTCTACTAGGTCTAATTTATCCAGTATAAGTAAGTGATGAAGTTTATCTGTCCCTTACCCCCTCTATTATCTGTCCCTCACAAACTCATTTTTTTCTTTCCCAAATCACTATACACGTTTGAATTTAAAACCATTATTTGACTTGGCAATTACGCAGCACGAGGATACTAAGTTTTATACACGACACTGCATAAAAAGATATTAAAAGAAAAATAAATAAATAAAATAGCAATAAACCTTTGAGTGCTGAGTTAAAAAACCTTAGAGTTCTTAAATTTAAAAGTGTAGGGTGATTTGGGGGGGGGGGGGACAGACAAACAACATTACTTATTTGCACTGGATAAATTAGTCCTAGTAGAACTTACTTGGACCAGGGGAGACAGCTAAACCAATGATATCATAACGTTTTACATGAGACTTGGCTTATTTTTTACACGAGTTTTTTTCTTAGGATCATACTATTTAGATATGTAATTTGGTTGCAGTGTTATTTTAAAAGAAAAGTAAAATAAAATGCTTTCCCACTTACTGTAAAAGTGAATAACAAAAAGAATTTGAAAAATATTCCACCTTTTAGTTTAAAATTAGAATATGCATGCTATCTTTAGAGACTCCGTCTACTAAGCCATCCAGTAAAAATTCAGGTAATTGTCATGGATTGTTCTCTAAGGAAGTTAAGTTACGCTGGCAGTACTTATACCAAGTTGAGCCATTAAAGCAGACCGTTCTTTCAAGCCCCAAGGGTGACGTTGATACTTATATCTGCCCTTTTCCCTAAGGATCAGTTATAGGACCTAAAACTCTAAACCAACATCTTATTAACTTCTGGCCCCTAACTAACCCTTTGCTCTTCTCCCCGTTCTTTATTTATTATAGTCTACTTTTAATTGAATGACCCTAAAAAAATATATATAGTTATAAACTTTTTATAGGCCTGTGTAATGTGCGTAATGAGAAAGTAAAATTAAGTCGTCGACTTATAAAAATAAATATATATTTGAAGTATAAAAAATGTACTTAACAAAAATAGTTTTTTAAAATTCTATAACAGTTTTATTAGAAAAAAATTGTAATATTTTTTTAATAAACCGATGTCTAAACCCTGGTTGTGAGATCGTATCTCAGAGAGGTGAGACATGTTTCAAACTGATGGTCTCATCGAGTAGATGAGTTAAGTGGCCGGATAATAACCTCCATTTTATAATGATAATGACATAAGCTGATAAACAGAACTAAAACCACAAAAAAGGATTGAAATAATTGTAACATACTATTGCGTACTGAAAAAGATTTTTAAAATATGTGCATGTTATTAACTTTTTTTAAAAAATATTTTATTTTTGGAGAAGCAATTAAAGAGATTTATTTGGTCTAAATAATTCTATATGTATTTGGGACTAGATATTGGTAAAGAGCATTATACGATGAAAACCCACTTTACCTCAACATGGAGCTGTAAGCCGGTGCTGGTACCTCGCGGCAAATGATGCAAATAACTCGGCGGTTCCTATTCCCTGCCTTCTCTACCCCTGACAGCATTAATATCGGATTAGCTAGTTCGACTGGAATAAACCTCACCCTTCGGCCCCACCCCACGACCCATTATTGACGGAGTAACATATTGAAATCCTCTTCCACTTCTCATCCTCCAATAAAAGCCAAGAATACAACTATATCTCTCCCTCAAAAATATTATTCTCCTGGAATAAAAAGTTGTTTTATTTTTTCCCTCCTTCTTTCTCATAATATTCTCTATATTGACTCCATAATATATCCGTTCAAGTTCTACCAATGTATAAAGTTATGAATAAACATTACTTTTCACTTCATTTTCGATATTGTTTTGAGGCTAATCAGCTTAGTCCTTAATGTAACTTAAGGTCCTTAATGTAACTAACAATTTACATCTAATATATTATATAGGGGGTCGACCGAAAGACGTCACTATTATTAATATTATCTAATGGAGAACAATAGTTAATTCTGTATCTTCTATTTGGTCTAAATTTTAATGAACTCAATATCCTTATGAATATTAACATTTTATTTTTTAATCAACTCTTTGTATAGAAGGTATAAAATTTAAAAAACTATTTTACATGGAAATAAACTTTTATAATTTAAAAATAATATCCAAGGATTTTAATAATCCTATCATTATATTTTGATTTAATTTTAGAATTAATAAAAGAAACCAATTGGTTTGGTTAAAAATACAATGACCTTTTTATTTTAGTTAAAAATATTGTTAGTATTGCATTCCTTGTTAGTATTGTATACATATAAACTTATGAACAATTGTTTGAAGTCTATATTAAGACGCAACCACTTGAACCGAAGTCTAAATACGTACCAAATATATTTTGGGTCGATACACAAAGAGGTGAGGAGTAGTCTAAACTAAAGCTAACATCCATATTCTTAAAATAATTCTTAAATTAACTTATCAATCTTTTGTCAATCGTGGTCTTGAAGAAAAAAAAACTTGGAGTCGCATATTACATAAAATATAAACAAATTAAGGTAATAAAGAAAAAATAATTTGTAGGCACCACCGGAAAGCCTAGAGCTTCAAATTAAGGTAACTTCAAATAAAGTTGTTAACACAATACTTTCCCCTCACTTGAGAAACATTTGTAAAAAGAAGAGGGAGTGGAATAGCGCGGAGTACTTGAAACACTGCTTCAAACACTTCGTCAATTCCAGGGTAAGGTACTCCCTTGAATACGAGTCCGAAACAATCCACCTTGGCAAGGTCTTCTCTTGAAGAGCACTTCACCTGCTCGAGTACCGAGCACTTGCTTTAGAGTGCTTCCTTTAGCATCAAAACCCAACCCATCTCTTCTTGTCTGCGCATCATTAATTATTTCCCTTGATTACGGCAAAACGACTTGATGTTTTGTTGTTTTGTCAAATAGAAAGCAATTGTGACAAGGTAAAAGAGAGGTTTCAGACAGAACTCTGGAAATGATAATAAGAATAAAAAGCATTGTAGAGTTATAAAATAAAATAAATATTGAATTTATACATTTATTATAAAGTAGGATTTATTTAAATATTAATTGTTAACGATACATTCAGAAACTATCATGACGGATGAAATTCATTTTTAAACAAATATAATGAGAAGAAAGATTCTAGGCTATTTTATTAACTAATTGATAAATATCAGTGATATGTTTCACGAACATATCCACGCAACTATTGTAAGCGTAGGGACGTATAATATATTTTACATAATTCTTTAAAAAAAAAGTGCACCAATTAGTATGGCCCATAGCTTCTACGCATCCCATCACATTCTTCCGTAGTAAAAGCAGTTAAGTTATTAATGTTAATTAATAATTATTAATATTAATAAAATAACTGCTTTTCCAACCCATTATTGTCTTTTTATGCTTCCAAGATAACCAAAGGCAACGGAAGCTATGTTATGGTCCTGAAGAACGAAAATTTCAAAAATGCAATGACAGAATTTTAAATCTGTCAAAATTGTTTGGATACTTACAGGAATTAAAGTACATTTAATGAGCGCAGGTGGTTTTAAGTTTCAAATGCTTGTGTTAGGTACTTTAGGTACTAAGAAATCAGATGTGTTACAGACAGACAAGCGTAGGAATGAATAAAGGTGCTTGCTTTTGGCTGCAGACCCTAACAAGGACACACATAATCCACGTCAATCTTATAGCTACATTGGTATTTCCTTCGTGTCATCTTAAGGTCCTGCAACAGTATAAATTGTGACTTAATTATACTAAATTAAAAACGGTACTTTATAGAAAAGTCTAACTACCTATTATGACAAAGGTATATTTCGTCCAATATGCTTTGGGACAAAGGAATATCGCACTTTTATATAAAAAAAAGTGTGACAAAGTGCACTTTTCTATTAAAGTGCCACTAAAAACCTCTTATAAAAACAACAGACAACAGGATCTCATGATATGAACAGGATATAGTTAAGATGAACATGAAGTTCATGGGATTGTCGATTATAAATACATATATATAAGAAGATCGAGTGTAGTAAATGATGAAACAGTAATTTTGGACTCTTGCAGTATGAAGTGGTTTTAAATAAGAATTAAATTAGTCATTGAGAAAGTTAATTTAACCGATTTATTTATGTTTTTATTTATTTTACTTGTTACAGGTAATTGTTCTTTACTCTGTGGATAGTCTTACGTAAGTTAGTTCACTTTTCTATTTTATTAATTTATTTTAATTGTTTTAATAGTACGACCATCTTAATTTTAAAAAAGTTAGTGTAAGTCACATTTCAAATTTGACATGGTAAATATGACACTAATAAAGTGGGCCAGATACGACATCTTTACCGATTAATTATGTTTGTACTAGTTTTTACCTATGAAAATTGGCACTATCTCTTGAGAGAAGTTTGCAAACACAATTTGTACCCGTAGTGTCTTAAAAAACCTCTTAACTCTCTTTTTAGGTCATGAAAGCTTATACTCGAATTCATACATCTGCTTAAATTATAATATTTTAATTTGACGAGGTTTTTGCCTGACTCAAAAACCAAGCACGCATTTCTGACATCAATATAGTTTTGATAACAATAAAACTTTTTTCACCACATTTAATTTACAAAAGAAACGTTAAATTTAATTAAAGCATTTATATTGGTATTATGTCAACTTCGCGAATATTTCTTAGAAAGAGAAAGCATGGTTTACTCATTACTGCAAAGGTACGCTAGGGAATGTTAAATAAGTTAATATAAGCCCATTGCCCCTGTTATAACCTTTTGCCTTTGCAAACAGCAAAACTCTCCGGAGAAATACCTCAAAAACTTTAGACAATTGAAGTTCCAAAATAAGCGGATTGTTTTCCAACTCCTACCACCTCCTTTCACATTACCAAGGGACGACGAGAACTGAGAACCAACTAAGAACAAACTTCTCTAATGGATTCACGATATATTCTTGTTAAGAGAGAAGGTGTATGTAAAAAATTGTAGTTTTGATACTTTTTTGCGTAAAAACTTTGAATGTTATAATTTAAGATTTATTTTTTAGGCTTGAGTTTTTTTATAGTTTAGGGTTCAAGCCCTGGTGGTAGATGTTATTTTTCTCTGTTACATCTCCCTCAAATAATTCTAAGCTGATTTTAAAACAGTTTTTAATCGATGCTCAACACTCAAAGTTAAACTAACCTAGTTGCACAATGTGTTGCACTTCCAGTAAAAACTTTCTATACCTTAATCCATGGCTATATTTTAGTATATATGCAAATAATATGCTATACCAACATAACTAGTAGTTCTGTGAACAGTAGACCTCGCTCGTTAAAATAACAAATCGAGATTTGAGCTTACGTTTATAAAAACTATTTATCGTTAAATAGGGTCTGAAACGTGGCTTTTTTAGATAGGCATTTGTACCTTTTTAAAGTACCTTTTAAAGGCTATCCAACGATACCAAACATGGCCGGCTTGCTACTAGTTTTACCTTTTCTTATACAGAAGTACACAACTTTGTACCCTTCATGTACCCGGAATAGTAATCAATTTCAGGTATTCCTTTCATGTACACTTTACTACTATGACGTACCATAATAGTTTTATCCCGATCGTATGAAATGCAAAAACGGTATAGTACAAAGACTAAAAAGTTGCGTTTTTCGACTGACTTTTCCAAACCGGTACAATTAGTACAAAAATAAGTCGAAATAAAAAAAATATTTTTAATAAAATGAGTACAAAGGCAATATAACCCACACACTAATGAGTAAAGAGCTGCAATTTTTTAGTGCGTTCTAATCTACCGTAGTACTAAAAGTACCTCTGTACCCGAACCCGCAAAGGTACAGGTACAAAAAGGTCACAGTGCGTTCAAGTGTTATTTGGTGCAACTTTTGATCGAGGGAAATTTTCGAGCTGATAAATCCCTCGACGCTATAAGCTCCGCAGTGGGGTAACCTACCCCCTACACGGCACCCTAAAAGTACAAAATGGTACCTAAAGTACCAACCAAATTAAGTTTTTCGAAATTATTTATGCACACATTTGGTAAATTTTAAAAGGCCTTTCCAACGATACCTCTGTCAAATCGGTACAACGTCCCCTTCTGGTTGCGGCTGCCTAAGGAGGACATCCTTCACATAGACGTAGCTCCCGAAGTTGGAATCGGAAATATTAAAACAAATCGGATTCTTAAAGAGGAAAATTTGACCTAAAGTCCGGTAACCTTTTGACCCTGTCCGATTAAATTTGCGTACGGTACAGAAGGTCAAAGTCGAAATTTCGGAAAAACACTATTTTCGTATGTTTTTCGCCGAGGTACTTGACTTCCCCCTCGAAGGTACTACAGAGTAGGATGGTACTTTTGTTTTCTCCGTACGTACCTCTTATGAACCATCTTGTACCTCGAAATTTAAAGTACCATATCTCAAAAAGTATAAGTGCCATCGAGTTTAAAATCAAAACGCCAGGAGCAACATTTCATAGGCTTTTAGGGTTCAAAAGCCGGATAGCATCGTATTAATGCCCTAGGAGGAGATACGTGAACCATGTATACAAAGGTTTGGAAAAAAGTGGTAAAAAGAGTTTTTTTCGCTTTTAAGGGCCTGAAACGTGAAAATTTTAAAAATGTTTTTTCATCGCTTTTGTACTCTTCCCAAGGGCTTTCCAACGATATACGACACCCCTTACCAAATATCTCCGGTTTTCTGATCGGCGAAAAAAAAAATTCCCGATGTCGCCCCTAAGCGGGGGTGCACTTAAAAAAAAGTTCTCGTTATGGACCTCTGCGGGATGTACAAAAGCCTTGAAAAAAAAAAAATTAAAATTTTCAATTGTTAAAGTTATACGTAAAAACGTGTTAAAAAACGTCCTTTTTGACCGTAGACGATTTCCCGTTGAAAATAAACCCATTTCCCAGCATATAGAATTTTCCCTAAAAAATACATTATAACCTTAATAATTTTCAGAAAACTGCATGTCTCTGCGACAAACACACCCATTAGTACAAAAATCCAAACAACATCATGTTTCGACCTTTAGGGTCGATTTTCACCCTTAAGGAGTGGTTTAAAACAGCCCTTACCTAATGTTTGGTTAAGCGATTTTTAAGGTTCCTAACCGATTTTGACATTACCAACTCGAAATTTTTCCGAAAATCAAGAGTCGGGGTATAATTATTTTTTTGTTTTTTGCCGTGGCGTCTTAAAATTAAGTAAATTTGTATTGTTGAATTTCAGCGGCACTTATTTTGTTAACTAACAAAAATATTATCACATCATAAACGTCAATGTTGGTGGGATTGTCTTTTCAATTTAAACACTCAACTCCTTACACACTAAAGTAGCCACGATCAAGAAACGTTGCCAGTTTGGTGAATATTAAATTTGTTTTATTCGACTTCAAAAACAGAACTATATAACTAAGATAGTGAAATCAAGAGGGCAAATTTATATACATAGTTTGATTTGACACATTAGCCTAACCTTCTTTCAAATATTGAGGACATTAATATAGGAATGGTGCACTCTAACTTTACAAACTTCTTAAACAAAAGAAACCAAAATAATTGTGTCGTAATTTTAAAGAAGTTTTAAAGTTGCAATCTTTGTTTAATTTTTATTATCTCTTAATCTTAATTATTTTATTTGTCTTTATGTTTTTCCATTGTATTATATATCCACGGTCATTCTGATTTCTCTGGACATTGCCTCAAAGTAAAATAGAATAATGTAAATTAACAATCCTAATAATTTGTATAGAACGGACTTACTCAGTTCTAAAAGTCGAGAAATAAAATGGAAAAACGGCATGATTATTGGAAAGTACTGGGATATAGGAAATGCTTTAATGTTATAGTTGAATTGCGTGTGGCAACACTGAGTCAATGACAGAAAGACCTAGAGTGCGTTCATGCAACATTTTCAGTCCGCACACGCTTCTTTTACTTCTTCGGTTTTATTGCTTGGACGCTTTACCATGGGACGAGGTGAGGGGGTTGGACGGACAGTAGAGTAGAAATGGCACATTCACTGCCCTTAGGCTATGATTCCAGGGTTGTTAACTTGTGTAATGGTCACAACCAGGATTCGTTGGCTCTTTATTTAGAAAAGTAGAGAGAGAAAAAATATATAAAGAAGTTAACAACACTGTTGCTTTTGTGCTTTTTTAATGTAGGGGTATTTCTTTTTTCTCAACCTATTGTTACAGGGACCGTTGGATTTATTTTCTTCAAGTTACTTTTGTTGTCAAATAACATTGTTAATTACACTGCCTTTTGAGTCATTTTTGACTGAAATAAAAAAGTATGAGTTTTTGTACATAAAGAAAACAAGAAGAGTGAAAAAGGATATAAAAAAGAAAGGGTAAGAGAATAAAACCTTACATAGTAGTAGTATAATTGGATATAATCTGCTCTGCTTTGAAGTTAGTGTGTTTTGGTGGATTATTAATTAAAAAGATAAAATAATATGGCAAAAATATATTTAAAGAACGAACAATATTTTTAATAGAGGAGTTAAGAATTAGTATTTTTAAATTAAAGTTATATTTTTAACCTAGTTACTTTTTTATAAATTAAAAGATAAAATTCTTTTATTAAGTGGTGGCATAGATATGCGGCGATATATATTGTTGAAAAAAGATTAATACGCTAAGTGTTATCGGTAAAAAAAACTGATAATTCCGAATGAATATTTCCTAATTCTATAAGTATTAATTTTGTGCGTTTTAGATCCTAAAAGAAAATATATTCTGTGTGACTAATTTACCAAGTTCTAAAAAACTCGTAATGGAGTTTGACACGAATGCCTAATACTATTTTCAACACCTTCACAGCTTCATGCTTCTCATATAACTAACTGTAAATGTAAAATGGACACAGCAACAAACGTACATGCAACTTTTATACCTATTTTCTCATGAACTAAATTTTTTCCGGGATAACGACCTATATCGTTAACTACTCCATCATGGTGTATCAAACCAGTTTTGTTGAATTTTTTTCGTTATTTTCAGTGCTTTTGGGGAATAGCGCTCCCAAATTTAGAGCTATATATAATTTTTCTATTTCCCTTCAGGGTAGGATTATAATAAATTTATGTGCCCAATTTAATTGAATTCTATCCTGTAGTGGTCCCCGCGTCTGCTCGGACGGCAGACTATAGGTGACAGACAGACATTTTTTTAATATAATTTTTATTAATTTTTGGAAATCAAAACGTGTAAATCTATCAAGCCCTAGTTTTTGCGCCATCAATCAAGTAAATTACACACTTTTATACAAATAAAGCTTTAGTTGCATTGTAAATCAATGTGATTTGATTCTATAAGTGCCTTCATGATGTTGAGCCTTCTAACATAATTGTGTTATTATAACACAAATACGCTTTTTAGATTAATTAAACTTTATCTCGGTCAAGAGTAGCATTAAGAAAGACCAAGTATAATAATATAGCAGTCTGTAATTCGCTTCGATGAATCCCTGTAAGATAAATTAAGAAAATGGGTAATGAAAGGTAGATGCCTTGGCATTTAAATTGCGCTCTTTTCAGTAATCTTTTTTTTGTAGTTAATATCATATTTATGAGATGGCATCGATCATCAATAAAGCGTACGTCGTTAATCCCTTTGAGCATATTATTTAGAAGCATTGTCTTTGAAAATCCCAATCGTTTTCACGAGGTCTTACAAATCAGGAATTCTTTTGTATTTGCAATTCGGCTTTGAAGTTATCCCGTTTTGTACATTTTGTGTTATTCTTTGATCCTAAGGGCTTTTTTTGATCTCTAAACTAAGTTGGTAGCTTACACTGAGAACAGTAGAGCACAAAGGAGGTATTCTAAAGGTAGACGATAGGTTTTAAAAGTACTGGTACGGAAGGAATTAGTAAAGGAAGGGAAGCGAAGCAAGATTGCTGTGTGTCACTGAAGGTTTTTCTACTGTGGTTTCAGCTTAACGCGTTCTCCGGGGTAATCTTTTGAACTTTTGGTCTATCGTGACGTGAACACTATGGTGTCTATCGTGTGTGACTTTTTCACGTAAATAATTCCTCCTCTGTGCGTGTTTGGACACAGTAAAGATATGAGACAGGAGGGGGGTGGCAGTTAGCGCCTTACACACCGCAGACAAAAGCTCCCTTCCCCTCGTCCACATAGACCTTTTGATGTGTCAACGCACCAAATCCTCCTTATAAGAAAAAAGCCCTTAAAGGGATTCTTACCGTGTTCTAAAGAAAAAAACCCCAAAGCTTTTTTGGTTTTCGAGTCATTTTGACGACAGTACACATAGGATGGTAGCATTACATTGCGTGCTAAATGGGCCTAAAAATTTCTCTGAAAATGGGGCCAACAGGATTTCCTCAAGCGAATCTCTTTTTTCGCCTTTTGTACCTTCTTTTTAACTCCCTTGGCCTTTTACTCTCTCAACCTTCAACTAAATCAAAAGGCATGATCCTCTTTTTTTGCTTTTTCAAAGTAAAATTTATTCACATGAAATTGAGATAGAAGAATGATATACCGTTTATGCCAACAATGAACTAAATTATTAAAGCATGATGATGTTGAAGCAACCATTCAAGACTCTTGACTCTCTTTCACCATAATAAGCAATCTCTTAGAAAAAGAACTTGACACATATTCTCTATGACCTTTTTAAGAATAAAATACAGGATATTCACCAAGAATTCTGGTAACCTCTTTTATTCCTAAATAAGCTTTTTTCACAAAAATGGTTTTTGATCATTATTAATATTTATTTGCTCTTTTTCAAGACTCTACAATTGACGTCCATTATGCATTTAACAAAACAATTTATAAATGTTGACTTAAAATTTCATATAAAATAGTAATTATTACTATGGTTTTTATTTTTGAAAAAAATAAATATAATAGATTTTATTTTTCTACATATTTAACCCTGCCTTGTTTCTTCTCAATGAGCTATTAAGCTTAATCTATTAAGCATTCAGGTTTCCCTTAAGAAATAGTTATTTACGCACCAAGGGAGGAAACAAAGTCATTACTCCCTGAGCGTTTTGGTTGTTGGCTGGCCACCATACTGTCTAAAACCATACTGTCTTAATCCCGAGGCGTAGCCGAGGGAGTTATTTAGTTGGTTCCCTCGGCTGCGCCTCAGGAACCATGAAGTTTAATCCCGAGGCATAGCCGAGGGAGTTAATTATAGCGAGGGTGTTATGCCATTTTGCTCCTGTGGTACGTACAAGATTTTTCTTCTAGAAGGGTGAAAATTAACCCAAATAAAACATAAGATTTTGATTTATCTATTTATTTAGGTATTAATAACTAAATTTACAAATGTTTGTAACTTTATTTTGAACAATGACTTTTAAAAACAATAAAAAAGTTTTACAACAACTTATAGTAAAAAAAAAAATAAATAAATAATAAAGTAAATTAAATGTGCAATTCATCAATTCCTACTATGTTTTCTTTGATTTCTACCATAAATTCTATAACTTTGTAACTATTAACTATTATAATAATTCAAATGTTTATTAATTCTACAAAATGACTAACTGAACTGTGTTTATTGCTAAAAAACGAGAAATCAAAAACATAAAAATAACCTGATTACACGTAACCTACCTCTTTTCTATAAGTCTTTAAACTCAGTTTTTTTCTATAAAAGTTTAAACTCAGTTATAAAGTCATACGACATTTTAAAATGACGATAAAAATTAAAGTATCACGGCAATCAAAGGTATGTGTTATTTAAACTCACTAATATTTTTTTATAAAAACCATTAACCAGTCGGGTCATTCAGTTAAAATAAAACTGCTACTATGTACTAGAAATATTTATGTTGTACCTGCGAGAATCGAACCATGTACCTCCAGTGCGTCAGTCTGACGCACTGTCCATTCGGCTAAGAATAATTTTTGATTAAGTGCATACTTAAACCTCACACTATAAATAATATATATAACATTTTATAAATATATTTCAGATACAACTAGCTTTCACTGAAAGGTCATCCTTTGAATTGAAGTTCCTTCCTGCAAACTATCTACATATATTTTTATTATAAACAATAGTCCAATGACCTTTGAAATTAAAAATGTTTGAGGCAACAACTCAAAGGCTATAAGAAGAAAATTGACAATTTAAGCAATGGTTGTGGGTTGTGGCAAACAATGTGGCTTCGAATATATCTTTCTTTCAGTACAACATCCTTCACAATGCCAAAAAATATATGATGTTTACAAAAACCAGGTTGAAATATCCTCTTTATCAAAAGCTTTTCAATACCAGCATACTTGTTATCAAAGATGTCGCCTAAGGATATCCAGGGTGGGGCTAGAGACTAACTTGAACACTTTTTCTTGATACCTTAAGACTTTTGACGCCTTTTCTTGTCGCAGTTTAAAAGCCAACAGACTGAAAACTCCCCATTTAACCATTAGTTATCAAGATATTTTTTTTTTCCTTTCAGTAAACCTTTGTTATTAATCATAAAACAGCGCTTTACCTATCTGACACCTTGTGAGTGACAGGTTTTCAGGGTTTTTTATTCTTTGTTCAAGATGTAGTAAAGCTAAACTTTACCATTATTTAAATAACTTCAATATTGTAATATGTAGTATGCATTATGAATTATTGATGCTAAAGTTCATCAACTTTTTGGATAATATAAAAGTTTAACCTTTGTTCGAAATTCTAGATGAAGTCAATCATTTCTACCGAGTTTCAGTAACTTATTCATAGGAATAAAACTTTTAAAGCACATCGGAATAAAACTTTCAAATCTCATATAGGAATAAAATATATAAACCGCATAGGAATGAAACTGAGAAAGCAAACTAAATTAGTTTAATGGTAAAACACCACAGTGGCAGATATTTTCAATCAAGTGCGTAGAGGTACATTGAATCGATGCCAGTCATTATATTGAATAATTCGCCGTGGAGCAGGGTGTCTTAGTCAGTTTTAGTGAGGACCAGAAGAATCTCGTGAAACAGTAGCTTTGTCTTTGTATGGGGGGCGGGGGGGACTTAATGCACTCGGCCAGCTCTCGACGACTATGCGGTACAACAATTTATAAACTCTTAACCGGTTTAGTTAAACTGGACTGGCCAGCGACTGTCCCACAACCAGTTAAGGACAACTATCCTCGACAATTGTTTCATCAATTGACATTGTGTAAGTGGCTTATCTCTCAAGTAGAAATGTGACAACAAATTGCATTGATTCTTTAAAAAATATTTGCAACTGTTGAGCAGAAGTGTAATTTATGGGTAAATACTCTTTTTGAGTTTATTTTTATTGTAACATTTTAAGCTATAGAGATTTTTGAATATAGCTGATATAATTGCTGAGATTTAGACTTTGCTACCAAAGGCTATTGGCTATAAAGACAACCTAATTCCTGAAATACTATTTAGTAAGAATTAATGTCAAAAGAAATAAATCTATATTATTTCCTAATAAATGACTTTATTCCTTAAAGTTGTCAGGTATTTATAAAGGTATCAGGTTAAAATAAAGTAAATTATTTTTAAATTATTTCAACGTTAGAGATTAGAAGGATTTATTTCACAACTTTATTATCTTAGAGAGCAGAAACCACTGAATTACTTAAGAGTATAAGTTGCTGATTCAGGAATAAAACGAAAATGGGTCATATTTTAAGAAGATTTATTTATTTAATTTATAAGTAAAAATATTATAACCATGAATGCTTCACTCTCTTAAAATTGAAATGCCAAATTGGGATTAAAACGTTGCAAGAGTAGGATTTAGAAAGGTGAGAGGGGTCAGATTGAGGGGGTATTCAAAAATCTTGGGTGCCCAAGCCAAAATTCCCTCCCCTCAGTCCAGATTGAAACCATGATTGCTTTATAATCCCCTCCCCCTGAGGTATTAAGGTAGAGAAAGGTCTAGAGGGGTGGCTACTCAGATACCCTACAAGTCCTTTTGTCATTAAGCCATGAAATTCATCTGACTATTTAAATCTGTATGTTATAAAGCACTTTAAGAACTACACTTTCAATGCATTAGCTCCATGCAACCACCGACATTATTTGCGCATGAACTTGAAACTAAAATTTGACCACTAGTAACTTTAACACAAACAAATTTAAGGTATAAGCTCACCAGGGTCACATTAAACCCTATGGGCCCCCAAGGTAAAGAGATCTTGGGACTCTATGAGTATATTATATCTTATATCTACTAATACGTTTATAGAAAAACGAAAGGAGATCTAGAAGTTATACAAATATTATGTGTCAATAAGTGGTTTAATTATCAATTTATGTTTATTTTATTTTCTATTTTTTTAATGAAGGAAGCGAAAAATAGGCAAACAGTGCCCATAATCAACCACGAATGTCTTATCAGTTATCAGTTATATCTATTCCTTTACCTTGTTGTTGCATTTTACAAATTTTGCACTTGGTTGCTTCTTTAGGAAAAAGAAAAAAAAAAATAAGTTAAACATTTTTGAAAAAAAAAATCATCCTCTCCCTACAATTAGTGCTAAAATATTCTTATGAAATTATAGATCAAACAGATAACATTAGAGTGTGATGTTTTTTTAATATGTATTTTAAAGTCAACTTGATGGAAACTTCAAAATTGTATCTTATTCGATATAATCCACTACAGTGACAACTCTATATAAGATTTGGATCAAATGTAAGAGGGTTTTAATGTTAATACAACTTTGGGAAATTAGAAGTATCATCAACTCCTGTAAAATTCTGTAAATCACTAAACATTTTTCGTAACCTTTATGGGATAGGTGGTTAAAGAACCACCTGATAAGAGTTCAATTTCAGCCTATAAGCGTTATCAGTACTCTTAAAGTTTTTCCAGTGATACCATGTACAATTAGAATCTAACCAACTTCACTTCAGCATCTTCTTAATTTGATTCATTATGAAATATTTCTTCCAGAAGGTCAAATAATTGCTGTCACATTCACTTGCGATCTTCCCCTCTACCATATTTTTTTTTATTGATAATAGGGTAAGAAAAAAGATAAGAGGAAATTATCTGCTTCGTATCACCTCTTGAATACACAATGATAAAACTCTTCAGCAGGTCTACCAGGCTCTTTAAAGCAAGAGAAAAAAATTAAAATTAATTTCCACTTTGGGAAAAATAATTTTAAAGTGGGTTCACGATTCGTTTGGGGGAAAAAGAGGAAGGAGGTGAAGAAAGTGGAAGAATCGTTAATTATTTCTAATGGTATTCATAAGGGGAAGTTGAAGAGGACCCTCTTCAGGATGTATTCTGGTCATGAAAAGATGGGGGGCGTCGACTTCAAAATAGTCTCTTTTTTTCAATTTTCAAAAAGTGCGAAAGGACAACTAAACAAATTAATATTTCTTCTCAGGTTTTCCTCTCTCTGTATTTTAAAAAGTTAATTTTTTTTTCTTCTTGAATGCATTTTCTCCATAGAAAATAGCTGTTTTTCTTTCATTGGCTCCTATTTTAATTTCTGTTTTAAAGATGATGGAAAAAACTAGAATATTTTTCCCCCTTTCATTATTGCTCAAGCGAAAGTAAGATTCAATGAGAAATGAATAAGTAAAAAAAAAAAAAAATTGAAAAAATATTTTTTTTTTCTGTTAAAATAATTAAGTATATAAAAAGAAGCAAAGTGTCTTTTACATTTTCATTTTAACAAACAGGCTTTTACTGTCCCTGAAATAACCTTATTCAAACCAGAGATGGTTATTTTAATATTTAAATTCTTTTTTTAAAAGTTTGAATACATTTTTAAAATTACTTTTTTTTATCTTTGGCATAGAATAAATAATTTTTAAGTCAACATTTTCTTTTTCTTGTTACTATTAAACATTTTTGAATTAGTTGTTGTTTTTTGGGGTGTATTTTTGCCATTTGGCATAGAATAAATCATTTTTAAAGTATAAATTTTCTTTTTCTTTTTACTATTAAACATTTTTGAATTAGTTGTTGTTTTTTGGCGTGTACTTTTTTTTATTGCTTATTAGGTATGAATGCCAGCCACGTGAATTCCACGTGGCTATCTTATCATTAAGAAGTCGAAGATAAATGCTGTTCATATGCTAAAATATAAATGATGTTAAACTTTTGTATATACAGGGTGTTTGGTCGAAGATGTAACAAACGAAGAGGGCAGATTCTACCCATCATTTGCAACAAAAAACACTATATATACCATGGGTCAATTCTCAATAGTTTCTCCACAATAAATTTTTTGTTATTTTCCAAGGTACGTCCATTTTACATTAAAAAATCGATTGCTGCACCTAAAATATTGATAATAGAGCTGAAATAAAGGTACCGTTGGAAAGAGGAGAAAATTTCAGTTTAGAACATGTCTATTTCAAATGCTTTATAGGAGCAAAACATATCCATAAATTTCATTTTATTGTTAATTTTATCAAAAAAATTAAACTTTATTTTCGTTTAACCCTGTAATTTAGCCAAAACGGCATGAGCTACAGTATGCCAAATATCAGTAAAACTTCTCCATTTATTCCCCTTCAATTTAAGTACCGTAACACTATTAGTTGATATGCAATTTTTTTTAGCTATGATTGAGTTTTTGTAAAAAAACGACCGTAAAAACGCGTATAGACTACCTTAAGTGTTACCTAGAGGAGATGTCTTAATTTTTATCATTACCCAAATAAGTGAGATGAATGAGCGGATTTTTTTTCACATTAAATTAATGAGGAATGCAGACCATACTGTCTATAGGTCAACCCTAAATGACCATATTGACTATGTAAAAGACCATATACTATGGACTATGTAAAAGTTAACTCTTATGATATTTGACTAATGTAAGTTATCATTATAAAAATGTGAAATAGGTATAAAATATATTTTTTTTTAACTTAATCATGTTAAATGCAATTCTACATTAATAAATTTGTCCAACAAGTTTTTCTATACAAAACGTATTTCTACAATAGCATTATTATTTTTAGTGTAGTATTATTACTGTTTCCACAGGATGTGTTGTGTTTATTTTAACAATGTCAACCCCCTTATTTTTATTCTTTAATGAATAATTGCATTTAGCATGAATAAGTTTGAAAAAAAAAATAATAATAATACTTCCCATTTTTATAATGATAAATTATACTCCGGTCAAATATCATAAGAGTTAAAATTTCCTTTTACATAGTCCATAGGACTATGGTCAATTAGGATGGACCTATGGTCATTATGGTCTGCAGTCCTCTTTAATTTAATGTGAAAAAAAATCCGCTCATTCATCTCACTTATTTGGGTAATTATAAAAATTAAGACATCTCCTCTAGGTAACACGTAAGGTGGTCTGTACGCGTTTTTACGGTCGTTTTTTTACAAAAACTCAATCATAGCTCAAAAAAATTGCATATCAACTAATAGTGTTATGGTACTTAAATTGAAGGGGAATAAATGGAGAAGTTTTACTGAAATTTGGCAAACTGTAGCTCATGCCGTTTTGGCTAAATTACAGGCTTAAACAAAAATAAATTTTAATTTTTTTGATAAAATTAACAATAAAATGAAATTTATGGATATGTTTTGCTCCTTTAAAGCATTTGAAATAGACATTTTCTAAACTGAAATTTTCTCCTCTTTCCAACGGTACCTTTATTTCAGCTCTATCATCAATATTTTAGGTGCAGCAATCGATTTTTTAAAGTAAAATGGACGTACCTTGGAAAATAACAAAAAAAATTATTGTGGCGAAACTATTGAGAATTGACCCATGGTATATATAGTGTTTTTTGTTGCAAATGATGGGTAGAATCTGCCCTCTTCGTTTGTTACATCTTCGACCAAACACCCTGTATATTAAAAAGAACACAATGCGAAGGATTAGACTTTAGAGAAAAGTACATGAAGGGCATGGGCCAGCCAAAGTGCTTTCACAACCATAAAACCCACGTGGAAAATACGTGGCTAGCATTAATATATAATTAATGAAGTTAATTTTCTACTTTATCTTCGGTTTATTAGTGATAAAATTGTGGACAACAAAAATTTTAGAAAATTAAACAACCGTTTTGAATGTTACTGGAATCTATTGTGGGTCTGCCCTTCCATCACGGAAATTTTAAATTCATTAATATACTGGAATTTTATTTCGACTGTGGATACTAGTTTTAGGATAATTTTGAGTTAGCATGTTGTTTTGTTTTTTTAAATCCTTTATATAAACTTCACTTTTGTGCCTGGGTGCCTGGGTGCCTGGGTGCCTGGCGTCAACATATTTGGAAGGCTAGTTAACCCTCTTCTACTTATCCGATCGAGCTGAAACTTGGCACATAGACTCTCTACCAACACAACAACATTTTAACAAATTGATAGGAGAAAATTTCAGTTTAGAACATGTCTATTTCAAATGCTTTATAGGAGCAAAACATATCCATAAATTTCATTTTATTGTTAATTTTATCAAAAAAATTAAACTTTATTTTCGTTTAACCCTGTAATTTAGCCAAAACGGCATGAGCTACAGTATGCCAAATATCAGTAAAACTTCTCCATTTATTCCCCTTCAATTTAAGTACCGTAACACTATTAGTTGATATGCAATTTTTTTTAGCTATGATTGAGTTTTTGTAAAAAAACGACCGTAAAAACGCGTATAGACTACCTTAAGTGTTACCTAGAGGAGATGTCTTAATTTTTATCATTACCCAAATAAGTGAGATGAATGAGCGGATTTTTTTTCACATTAAATTAATGAGGAATGCAGACCATACTGTCTATAGGTCAACCCTAAATGACCATATTGACTATGTAAAAGACCATATACTATGGACTATGTAAAAGTTAACTCTTATGATATTTGACTAATGTAAGTTATCATTATAAAAATGTGAAATAGGTATAAAATATATTTTTTTTTAACTTAATCATGTTAAATGCAATTCTACATTAATAAATTTGTCCAACAAGTTTTTCTATACAAAACGTATTTCTACAATAGCATTATTATTTTTAGTGTAGTATTATTACTGTTTCCACAGGATGTGTTGTGTTTATTTTAACAATGTCAACCCCCTTATTTTTATTCTTTAATGAATAATTGCATTTAGCATGAATAAGTTATAAAAAATAAAATAAATAAAATAAAAATAATACTTGCCATTTTTATAATGATAAATTATATTCCGGTCATATCTTAAGAGTTAAAATTTCCTTTTACATAGTCCATAGGACTATGGTCAATTAGGATGGACCTATGGTCATTATGGTCTGCAGTC
>KZ651619.1:125369-137299 GCA_001010745.2 Gerris buenoi
ATCTTGCCAAATCTTGGCATTTCGACTCTCTACCGATACAATATCATTGTAACAAATATAATAATTAATTAAATGTTACTAATTAATTAATTTTAAATTATTTATTTAAAATTGAAATGAATAAATACCAATATTTCCCTTCAGAACTAAAATGCAAAAATATAAAGGATTTATAATAAAAACTTGGTTTTTATGGGCTGGTATTATTACCTAATTATTTATTTATGTCAAATAAAGTCAGTGAGTTTACAGACACGAATCTGGAAAGTGAATTTTATTAGTGTTCAAATTTTAGATTCTAAGATTACACGCATCCACACGACTACCATTTCTAACTACAATGGATCAACTGTGAAATCTTTTACTAAACTTGCAGACTTATGCTAGAAAACTAAAAATATTTGTATCCTGATTACAGTATACAACTATTCCATATCAAGGGTTTGTAGAACATTGATTGATAATTTTGCATGTCTACAATAATGAAAACAGATTTATTAAAACCCATCTGTACTTTACTGAACTTTAATAATTTAGAAGTGATAATGAGTGATAATCTCGTGACGTAAAGACGGAAGAAAAAAAATGTTTCTATATGCAATAATACAGTATTAGTTAATATAGGCAGTCTGAAAAATAATTGTATGCCTTTTCTTCGCTCGCGGTCAAATTCATTCGTTGAATGCCTCATTTAGTAGCTTTGTTATCATCACATAAAAATCTTTTGAGCTTGATTTTTGTACACTTGTAGGAAATCGGTACGTGAGGTATTTCGTGTTGAATTCTTTTTCTTCTGCATTTTTGGTTTAAAAAACGTTAAAGGGAATAGGTATGTACTAAAAAAAAGTTGATATTTATTGTGAGTCTGGAAGAGTCTGAAGAAGAAGAGAAAAGAGCATTATGAGATTTGCATCTGAATGCAATTGTCCTGGTTGTGAACTACACTGAGAAAGTCTATGAAATTGAATTACGGTGCTACTAGATTTTTGCTAAGGTCTAACCTTTACCTTCCCTCTAGACATTTTCTATTAGCCTAGAATCTAGAAGAATAGCCCTTAAAGTCTGTCATCTTATATTCTAGACCCGTTTCAAACTATGCAACCACCATCAATCTTTCATAATATTATTCACCTTAACCCTTTTTTACTTTCTCATCACATGCAGAGTATATATATACAGTATGTCCCAGGATGTACTTGACGATACGTGAAGTGACCAAAAAATTTCATTTTTCGACAAAAAATCATTCTTGATCATTCCTCCTGCATGACTTTAGATGAAGGTTTATCGCATTAACAATGTTCTACCATGTAACCTGTTCCCAAAAATTGCGATTATTTAAAATCGCACAAGAGGGAACTGGCCTAAATTTTAATTTTATGAAAAAAAGTCATTCTTTATAAAACATTATTTTTTTCAAAATAAGAAAGAAAATACAAAAAAAAATGTCAGTCTGTGCTGGCGTGTGGATCTTAAACTCATCATAAACTATACAATGAAATGTTGCATACGTGTTCACAAAAATCACACTCTGAGGTGAAATAGAGGAATGAACCTTAGCTATAAATGTAGATGCGCTTCCCTTTTAAAACTCTAGAACGAGAATAGAAAATATTAAAAAGTTCGAACTATGGTGATTAGAAAATTCTAAAATGTCCATTTAAGTCATTTTACTATCATTATTAATAATTTAGGTATTATTGGATTTAATTTATTCTCACCGTATGTTTTGTATGAGAATATATTATTCGAATTTGTCAAGCCGATTTTTTCCCCTACATATTCGTAATTTACTTTACTAAACATAATATACAATGTTTTTAAATAACAAAAAAATAAAATAAATAATTATCATTTATATATTCTGCTTCCTAGTTCACATAATATAGCGGACGCATTGTAATTCTAGAGAAGAATTTGTTTCTGCCTTCAAATTCATCAATTCTTGCAACATTTTTGTCTCCCATATACTGGAAACTACTTGTCAACTTTAACGAAGTTTTGATGTCGTATAAAATTTATCCCGCGAATGATGGTGTGCGTAATTTAATTGCGCATGCATACAGCCAATTTTTGAATTACATATTTTTAAATTGTATCTTATTATACTTTATAATACTCATACTTATGTGACCATTCCTCCAGTGATAATATAACACGAGTAAGCTATAAGCCACGCTAATTCCCAATCGTTATTATTAATTTAGATTCTTATAATATCATGTATAAAATATAAAATAAAATAATCTGAAACAACATTGTGGTGGAATATTATTTAATTTCCCTTTTTTATTACAGTTCTGAAAAATTGAGGGGCAAGACTCTTAATAAATATCATTTATTAGGTTGGTTCTTCAGCTATAGGGGACCCAAAGTCATATAGAAAGCTCTGGGCTTATTAAATTCGAGCCCAAGCTCTAATACTGGACATCTCATATAACCAAGCTTTACGGGTTTTCCTCATATAAACTTCCTTATATGATATATAAAAATATATAGAAAACTGTATGATTACTTGATGTCATATATTTTATGACACTACAATACTTACCTTAGATCTACTCTAGTTTATTTTATGGACCCTTATAAAAATATTATATACTTTACTACGAGTATCGTCTTCACGACTTACGAGATTTTTATGATTTTTTATTTATTTACATTCTTCTAATATTTTATATAATTTAATCATTTTTGTTATTTAAATAATTGTGTATATTGTTAGTTAATTTTAAGAACTGAAACGTAGTTTAGTACTTAAAATTACCTATTTAACACATACACGCAGCGCACACACATATAACACACATACATACAGACGTCATGCTGAAATCCACCCAGGAGGTCTTAAAAACACCCAATACGGACAATCATGTTGAAATATCGAGAAAAAATTTTGTTGTTGAAAACAATACTTTTCCTACTATAGGTAGAGAGGAAAAGTAAAAAGATTCTTACATACTAAAAGTAAACGTTTTTTTTAATGTGATATCAAATACTAACTAACAAATAAATACAATGAAAAAAGTGGATGACACGATGTTATAACTTTTTGACTGATTATTGTAGATCCCATCACAAATTCACAGCCTTACCAAATTTCAGCTTTCTAGGTAGTCGATAAGAGGTTCAAATACAGATTTGGTGCCTTACAAATTAATTATTAACTAATAGTTAATCAAATTATTATACCAATGATTGATTATAGAATATTTACCCTAAATGTATAATTTTTCCAAGTTTCAGCTTTCTAGGTATAGTCGGAAAGTATAGAGGTCTAATTCAGGTTACAACATATAGAGACAAGCGAAGTTATAAATAAAAGATTAAAAACAAAAAAAAAAAAAACTGTGACGTGTGAGCTCTTATACGTTGTTCTTAATTAGGATATCAATACAACAACAAAAAAAACTGTGACGTGTGAGCTCTTATGCGTTGTTCTTAATTAGGATATCAATAACAAAAAAAACTGTGACGTGTGAGCTCTTATACGTTGTTCTTAATTAGGATATCAATAACAACAACAAAAAAAACTGTGACGTGTGAGCTCTTATGCGTTGTTCTTAATTAGGATATCAATAACAAAGTGTATAAAATTGTAAAAATATAAATAAGTCTGTTTTTCTAGGTATATTTTCCATTTATCTCGGAAAGGAAAAAGCTCTCTTTCGATATCCATCGGAGCCGATTTTTAAAAAAACAACGAGGGTTAAAAAAAGAAACCACCATTTGTCAAAAAGTAAGGAAAAAGTAATTTGGGAAGAAAGCTAATCTAGTGGCTGAGGGAAGAAAATGCTCCTTTATTAAAAGGAAACTTGGCATTTTTTCCCCCAACTTAACTTTAAGCAAGTTGCAAGAGTCCGAAACTTTAGTCTCGCTTTATGCAAGGACACATTTATCTTATTGGCTCGGCCAACAATTGCTCTGAAATTATGTTAATTAATAACCTTTTGACAGGAAGGGAAAAGGTTATAAAGTCAAGCGAAGGAAAAAGTTTCCCCCCTTCTAACCAGATAAAATTAACTTGATAAAGAAAAAGTTTATTTTCCAAAACCTTATTTTTTCCTGTTGATTAAAATGATATCAGTCATCTTTCCTTTTTTTCTTCTTGTTTTTTTATCTGATAAGAGGTAGTATTCCTGACAGATAGTTTAGGAAGCAACAGATTTTGGAAGCAACCGATCTAATCATATGTCAGTGTATAAAAATACTTGGAAAAACAAAAAATAAATCAGTAGAGTAGGTAGCTACTCTGCTCGCCAGAGTTATTGGAAATGAAGATAGTGAAGCGTTTCATAACGTTTAAGGTTATGATGCACTAGACTCTAGATATTAAGCCTTTGCTTCAGAATTTTTACAATTACCTCTTGAATAACTGCATCTTCTAGTTCTTCCAAGTAGCACAAATTTATCCATAGGATCAATTCATAAGACCAGTTACTGAGTATTTTGGCATTTGGCACATCCCATTGACGGTAGAAAGTCATTTCATGGTCTACTTAGGACCATATAACGTTCCTTCTTAAACCTAAAGACCTAGGAGACTTCCAATGCATATTCAGTAATAAAAGTTTTCGAACATATTCAGGATTTTAAAAATTTAAATATTTTAAAACAATAAACAGTATAATGACAGCAATCTATTACGTAATCATTTATGAGACAATATTTATATTTATTGAATTTACACTACTACCCTCTTAATCTAAAATACACCTAAATAGTTCCATGGCAGAATTTATTAGTACTATGGAAATCTATTGTGTTAACTGCAGGATTTAAACTTTTTTCTTTTTGAAGAGATTCAGGTATTTTAATATTACCTGGAGTAAAATTTAAAAGAAATTTTGCGAGGGATTTGCAAATACTTTTGCAAAAAATTAGCGCCCCCAGAAACCTCTTGCACAGGCTAGCCCTGCTACCTGCTTATACAACTGCAATGGACCTATCTTCTTAATATTGGTCAAGCCTAGGATGATAGGTAGCCTTAGGATGATTAGTGTACATGCTATTTTAGGATCCTAAATGAAATTTATTATGGATAAAGAATCATAGGCAAGATCAAATTTGGTCAAAAATTATCCAAGGAATGTCTTTTGGGTCAGTTTTACTACCTAGGTATAATATATATATGTATATATNGGGAGAGATTTCCTGTCTTTTCGTCTTGTAGGCCCGACAACATGATTTTCTATAGTGGCGCATGCGCTACCCTCCCCCACTGCGCTATACCTACCGGTAAAGTCCTGGGTGAGACTTACTATCCTTATCTAAATTCACATAACTGTCGCACTCTCAAGTCACCCCTTCTATCAGGGGATTCTCGCTATGTCTCTAACCTTGAGTACGGAACTGTTTAGAACATAGAAGTTAGTAGTAAAGTTAGTAGTAAAGTTAGTAGTATTGCAATGGTTCTTATTCATAGTATATTATTTTCTGAAATGTTAACGTTTTACAAATAATGGACATTCCCTTTGTCTCACTGAGGCTGATAAGTTACGCGTTGCGACTAACCTAAACTGTAGTACAAAATGTTAACGCTTAAGGCCGCTCCCTGACTTGTCGGTACGGTATCAGTGCGGTATCGGTAAGCTCGTACGCTCGGTACCGATTCGGTACAGATTCTATACCGAGCACCTATATCTTAATGAGTCCTCTCTGACTAGGGCGGATATACGTGAATGCGGGCGGTAAGGGATCGGTATTCAGAGAATCGGTCGAACAAGCAGTAAAAATAGAAGTGGTTAAGTGCTATCTTCTTCTTCCGACGACACAATCACGCCTCGACACAACCGTGACTGCAAGATTCCTCCGAAAGTATATACCGACAAGTGTGGAGATAAAGGCGGTATCGGTAAGCTATCGACAAAGCAGAAAATACCGCATACCGATACCGTACCGACGTACCGACAAGTCAGGGAGCAGCCTATGGTTCATTGATCCTCAGTGGGATCGCCAAGTAATAAACAAAATTATAAAGTGGAATAATTTTGCATTTTTTTTTATTTGTGATTTTTTTCAATTGTGAAAAATGTTCCGTGAGGAAGTTGATTATTTTCCTCTATATTTTCCACTATATTTAAACTTTTTCCGTCTTCATATTTTCCCCGTTAGATAAGCTAAATGAATACTACTTTTGTTTTTTAAAATACTCAGATACGACAATTTTAATCATGACAAATATTTAATTTACTTTATATTACCTAGAAATGAGTTTTTTCAATATAGAACTCTATCCTAAATTAAGGTCTAAAGGTGCTTCAGATTCTATATAGGTTAGGTAAAAGGGAGAAGAGCCCGCATTGTCCTTTATAGCAAGGTAATAAAAAGGGCACGAAGCCTCATAAAAACCTATCTAAATGGCTTGACTCTAGCCCTTACGTTAATGGTGTATTTTTTATTACTTCCATCTTCGTTATAAACATATTGATTAAAATCGAATACACAAACTGTAAAAATATTACTTTTTTTTCATAGTCAACCTTTCTTTAGTAAGTTTTTTAGAGTTTTATATAAAAGTATTGTATTAACGAGTTTTTGTTGGTTTTATAACAATAGGTATTATGCCTCATGATTTTTTAACGTGTGTTCCTATTCTATCTACAATATGCATACTGGGCTTAATAAAATACTTTTATTACCAACTTTATATTGGCTTTTGATGTAGATTAAATATTATCGTGTGTGAATACTAAAGTTTAATTTAATAATTATGAATATCTTATACAAGTGATAAAAGATAATAGTAGCAAACTTCATAAATGTGATTATAGCAGATCAATGAGTGCCTGTAATTAATTAGCTCCAGCTCCAGTGAACTCCAAAAGAGTCTGCCATGGAACTTTTATAATTTCAGTGACAACTTTCAATCTGTTAGAAAATCATCATTTCAATCTGTTAGAAAATCATCATTTCAACCTGTTAGAAAATCATCATTTCAATCTGTTAGAAAATCATCATTTCAATCTGTTAGAAAATCATCATTTTAATCTGTTAAAAAATCATCATTTCAATCTGTTAGAAAATCATAATTTCAATCTGTTAGAAAATCATCATTTCAATCTGTTAGAAAATCATCATTTCAATCTGTTAATAAATCATCAATCTCAAGAATCCGTTTTCCATCCCAGTAAAGGCATGCGGTGAAATCTTGAAAAATCCAAGTTACCAATTTGTAAGACAAATAATCTCCTCATATGTTATAGCTAGATGAGTCTGGTTATAGGAGTAAATAATTAATAAAATCGAATTGTGTCCTGACGGCGGTGGCGACAACAAACTTTGAAATGATTTGTTAAGAGTATATCGAAACTCGTCCTATCTCTCGTATAATCTAAACTACGGTAGTCACATTTCTTCCAATGAAAATAAATGTTTGTTTTGATTTGTTCGTCTTCAAGTAACTTATATAAATAGATATCCAATCTTTATTTATCTTTCCTGAAAAAAATAAGAGTAAATTATTACTAACTTATTACTACCTCAAATATAAGAGTAACTTATCCATAGGTTGTGGCAATGTGTTAAAAATGTAGGCAAAATGTTTATATAAATATGGAATCGAACGTGGGCTGACTAAAGTTTAATGTATTATCCGTATTTCATCAAATTCGGACAAGTATTTTTCAAAATATGGACGTTCGGAAAAATGGTTCAAAGAAGTGACTGAGACCAACAATTTTCCTTGATATCTGAAACATATAATTGACTGAGAAATTTTGAATATGTAGACAAAATATAATATTGTTCCTCAGAGTGATCTAAACGCTTTTCCGTTATCTTCGCCATATCGGAAGGAAAAAACTCTGTCAATTAGTGTGGCTCATAGCTTCCTTACGTCCTATTTCGAAATATTTAATGATTCTATGCTTTTAAAACCTATTAGTATCCAATTTATTTCGTTTTCCCCTCTTTTATGATATCTGTCAAATTTACTTTGATTTTTTCGTGCATTAAAGTATCAATTAAGGAAAATTTAAAGAGCTCAGACTGTTGCAGCAATCAATCTGGGGCTCTCTGCGGGCTACTTTCGACAAACCATCCAAATTTCATAATAGTCAGATAACTTCTATTGAATATATAGGTGTAAATAAATGTATGTTTGTGCGCATGTGGAAGAAAAAAAAAATGGGTGCATAAGGGTGAAATTTTTATGGGACCAACACTGGTCTAAATACGACATAGGTACCATCCACATTTCAATAAAATCTGACGAGTAGTTTTTAAGATATGTTGGTTCGCAAAAATTGAACTACACACCAACAGACAGAAACGAAACTAAACATCTTTACTGATGTCTGAAACGGATTTCGGTTTGAGAATTTTTTAAATCAGAGACCTAAATATTTTTTTAAGAATGCCTTAAACGTAAATTTCAATTTGTTGCACCTTATTAAGTACTTACATTTATACTTATGTAAAGAAGAGTGTCTGTTCGTTTGATCTTAATAAACATCTGTTTTATTCCGAGCTTGATGAAATTTCGCACATGACGTTACAGACAACAGGAAGAACCATGCGTGCATAAGATTTCACCCCCTCCGGGAAACGCTCAGTATTTTAGCTAGTAATTTTTAGCTAGTAATTTATTTAAACTTTCATAAACTAAATATATTTTTCCTCCAGAAGGGAAGAAACATTAACTTTCCACCCTAGTTTATAGGGAGGAAAGGATCCCATTACAGCTTAGTTGTGAAAATCGTGGCGGAAAGTAGAAATCGTGGCGGAAAGTAAAAATCGTGGTGGAAAGTAACAGTAGAGCCAACTTATTATTCTTAAAAAAAATCAGTGTTGCCTGTTTCGTAACTAATAGCAGTTTTTTTTAACTCAATGACTCGACAGGTTAAAAGCTTTTTTATTAAATATTACAGAGTTTAAATGACACGTACTTTTGATTGCCGTGATACTTGAATTTTTATCGTCGTTTTAAAATATCGTATGACTTCATAACTGAGTTTAAACAAAACTTATAGAAAATAAAATAGTCCTTGTAGAAAAGAGGTAGGTTACATCCCATCAGGTTATATTATTGTTTTTGATTTATCGTATTTTAGAGAAAAACACAAATAAATTAAATATTATTCAGTTAGTCATTTTGTAGTACATTTTGTGTAGTATTAAACATTTGAGTTATAGAGTTATGTATTATTATAATTACATAGTTATTGAAAGTTATCAAGGCCGCCCTTAGGCAGGGGCAACCGCCCCGGGCCCCGCGTTTTTAGGAGCCCGAGGAAATTTTTTTATGTTTGATTTCTATAATAACTTTAAGTCATTATAGAAATCAAAGAAAACATAGTTGGAATTGATGAATTGCACAATTAATTTACATTATTTTTTTCTACAATAAGATGTTATACAACTTTTTTTTGTTTTGTTTTTAAAAGTCGTTAAACAAATTAAAGGTATAAACATTTGTAAACTTAGTTTGTAATACCTAAATAAATTGATAAATCGAAATCTTAGGTTTTTTAGTTAGGGCCACGGGAGCAAAAAGTCATAGCACCCTCGCTATAATTAACTCCCTCGGCTTCGCCTCGGGATTTAGACAGTATGGTTCCCTCGGCTTCCCTTCAGGAACCAACAATAACGCTCAGGGAGTAATGACTTTGTTTCCTCCCTTGGTGCGTAAATAACTATTTAACTATATAATTATCTTATTCTTATATAATTATCTTTGCTTATAAAATAATATCCTTATCTGTCTTTTTTGTTATTAAAGTTGGTGTAAAATTAAAATGAAAAATCTGTAATTCAACACCGTGTAATAATTTATCTTGTTACCTCGCTTCTGAATAATAATACTTTATATTTTTTTTTCTTTTTTATATTAAATAATTATAAAGTATTACAAAGATTATCCTTTGTAAGTGAATATCTCTTTCATAGAAATATATAAAGGTTAAAAATAATTTAATAATTATTAATACCTAGGTATTTTCATTATAGATCAATTTGAATTCTATATTTAGTGAATTGTGCACTTTGAATTGAAATGCGGTCACGATTCTGAATGGAGGTTGAGGACCAAAAGGGTTTATTAGTCCATTGAGTAGAATGCTGAAAAGGACGGAACGAAAAGAACAAGGGAGAATTTCCTCCAACTGAATACAGAGGGATTTTCTCTTCATATGAAGGGAAAGGGACAAGGGTATGGTCCGTTGGTTGGATGCTGGGTGGTTATTTTGCTTGAGAATCCCAAGTCATTTGAGAGTCTAAAGAATTGAAAGACTTTGAATCGAACTTAGAGCAAGAATCGAAGCCGACATTTTCCTCTTTTCTATTTATATTCAGTAGAAACATAGGACAAAACGGATGAAGATTAAAGTTGTTTAAAATCTATTATACTTCAGATTGTAACAAAATAAAATAGGTTTAAAACCTAAATTGTCTGTCTAGCCATAGCTAATTGAGTTGGTTTAAGGAAAGTAAGGGAAAACAAATAACTCGTTGAGCTTAGCGAAGCCAAGCTCTTATACTACACTTTTCATTTGGTTGGCCACATACTCTTCCTGAACAAATAAACCAATCCGCTCAAAATTCGGCATGGTCATAGTGACCAAGCACAGGAAGGTATAGATTATAGATCTGAAATGGTCCAAATTGGTACACAGGGAAACGGGGTACAAAAGTTAAAATAGTACATATATGTCCTTTATGATGATCGTTGGAAAGCTCTTTAAGAGTACAGTTATTGTTGTTATGTTCTTTTTTCCCAATTTTTCATGTAAGAGGAGGGTAAAATAGAAAATCAGGACAAAAAATGCTTTTTAATTAAAAGTAAATGCCCCCATACACAGTCAAAATGTTTGCGTTAACATTTTGACCGTGTATGGGACTGTTTGATGTTTGCGCAAATATAATACTTACAACTAAATTTGCCCGATATCAGGTTTGCGCAAAATGTTTGATCGTGCATGGGGGCCTTAAGAAATATTACTATTTTTGATCCGATTTCAGCTGTTTATAAATAAAAAAGTTTATTGTTCACTATCAGCTGTTTAATATATCCAATCAGCTGTTTATAAAAAAAATTGTTTCTTATTAACTATAAGCTGTTTATTATAAGTTTATTCATAACAAATTGATGCTATTCTATTTCAAAAATCATTGAGTGGTTTGTTTACATTTATAATAAGTGTTTGTTATTCTTACATAAATGCCACGTTTACGCAGAGGATGCGCGAAACTTTTTTGCTTTGAAGCTTTCCAAAGGTAACGCATTATTTTTATAATTCTGAAGAACGAAATTTTTGTGTCTCCGAATCAAAAATTCCTAGACAGAAATCACGTTTCAGATATCAGAACCATTTTGGAGAACTTGTTTACATTATTTATAATTTCTCGAATATAGTAAAACCATCTCAAAATTATTAAAGACAAACAATTTTTTTGTTATTCCTGCTCAAAATATCATATCAGTAATTGGTAAGAACGTGGGAAAAGAGAGAGAGACCTGATACATTTTACAGATCTGATCAAAATGTATCAATAATAAGCCGAGAACGTGGGAAGGTAAAGGTCCAATTTTCTCGCTTGGGAATAAACCCGATATTCCCTTGGAAATTCGGGTTATACTATAAGAAAGCGAGTGAACATCATCCTCCTACCGACCAATTAAATAAATAACGAATCCACTCTACTCTTGGATACATTTTTACCAAGATACATTTCTCCCTCTCCCTCTTTTAGGATACATTTTCAATCTTAGATAACTCTTAGCCTCACGAAAATACTTTTTTGTTATCGATATCACTTTTAAAAGAAATTTATTTTTCTTGTGATATAATTTTATTTATATTATCTTTTGGTGAAAGCAATACATTTTACCTAATTTAATAAGATACTATGATATACTATCACAGATATCTATATATCGATCAGTTCAATCAATCTTCCAAACACACACACACACATAATATATATTTATA
>KZ651619.1:156649-187645 GCA_001010745.2 Gerris buenoi
TATATATATATATATGAATTTGACACCAAATCCCGACCAAATACTCGATTAAAAAATCTAAGATACCTCGTGATCAATAAAATTTTTTAAGTAGATTCTTCTTAACCCCTAGGTGCTCGCTAAGTAACCTTTTTACAATCCACCATCTTGAGTCAAGATGGTGGACATTTGTATATAGAATTCGAATGATGATATCCCCCGAAACAAAAACCTTGACATTTGGAAGATAGCTTCCTTTTATTTCATAAAAATTTTAGGGAGAGGGTTTACCAATTGGTGTTCATAAATGAATTTGAAACCAAATCCCCTCACTATAATTATTAGCACTTCTTTGAAACGCTACAATGAAACCATCGTGTTAGGTATGATAATTTCTAAAATATTTGTTGTCGCCAAGAAAGGATTGTCTGAAATTTGATACTTAAGGGAGGTAATAGGGCTAAGTAAATAAAGAAGGGAAGCCCAGAATGATCTTCTGAAATTAGGAATACTTGAGAAAAGACTTCCTGTTTAGGATGTAATCATGTATATTAATGAAAGATAATTCAAATTTCAATCCAGGGATGGGATAAGACACCGAGGTAGAGGAAATACAAAAGGAAAATACCTCTGCTTTTCTCGGAAAGTTAACTTTTAACAATCTTTCTTCGTCGGAATCAATTACTAATTAGGAATTTTTGCTTCATTTCCCTGCCAAATTTTGATTTTCCCGTTTTAAGGTTGGCAGAATTGTTTAAATGGAATCAATAGACTGTTACTGAATACCCTGGCTTGAGAAGTTAATTTGTGTTTTATCTTCCGATTGAATTAAATTGAGTTTATTCCATGGAACATCTGTTTAGTTTGAATTTTAATTAGGTTTATCATACTGTAACAACAAAAAGTTAACTATACTGTTTTGTACGATTAGTGTTGCTAAATTGTTTTAAGTAACACTCTCACCTAATACCTTCACCACTTTCTTAATCTTATATTTAATAGAACCATTATACATGTCTAAAAAAAATATCCATTACCCTGGCATTTTGACCAAGTGAATAAATTATAATAATTTTGGGCTCTAAATTTAACTCTATGCATAGGGAACAATTCAAATACTCCAAATAAGTATTCTTTTGCTTTGTTACCCACCATAACAGAAAATTAAGTTGAGGTTAACAAAGTAAACAAAAACGCCCCCATACGCCTCTTTTACTTTGTTACCCACCTTTATTGATATCTGTAAAATGTTGAAAATAGGATGGGTAACAAAGTTAATAAATATTGAGACAAAGGGATATTTTATCCAATATACATTGGGACAAAGGAATATCACACTTCTGTATACATAATTTCAAAATAAATAAGGAGGGTAACAAATTAAAGTGCCATTTGTTTATCAAAATATGTGATAGTGATTCTGTATGTAATGATGTAAAGTGATGCCAGTGCTTTTTGTAGGGTCGATCCTGTAACTTTCAAACCTACCTTTTTATCTGATTAGATTATATATCAATATTTTCAGGTTATATGTGTTAATAATTATTACTAGAGAGTTAATAAAAAAGTAACAAAACAATATTATTACCACGATTTTATATTATTAAACATACGCGTTTTGACATTTATATCATCTTCAGTGTAAGTGTTAGCATAGTGAAAGACTAGTACTAAAGACTATAAGTAGTAGTCGTCTTTAAGTTATGAAGTGGTTCCACAAAATCTCAGTAAAAACATCCAACCAATTATGTGTTAATATTTCAAATCTACTAAGTCAAAATCATAAACAAAGTGACGCTATTATTTTTTAATCTTCGAATTCATGCTGATATTGATTTTTTTAGGACTTCATTTGCAAAAGGAGTTTTGCCTTGTTTTATATTTCTTTCTATTCAGGCCGCTTTATTGTTTTGTGTTGTTTATTTGTATTTATTACTTCAAACGTAAGTGAAAGTTGAAATATGTTTTGTTTCTATTGAAGTAGTAAAATTATCATTTTTATGTGTATCGTTTATCCCTAATGCAGTGTTATATCTGCAATACGAATATACATATCGCCGATATATCAATGAATTAGGGATGCATATAAATATTTTATACTTCCATAGAAATAAATCATATTTTAAGCTTCACTTACGAAATTTAACTCAATATAATGACAGGTTTTAAAATAATTCAAAAAGAACTATAGAACACCGTAATAGAGTCCAAATATAAATATAATACGAGGTAATTATTTAAATAAATTAATAAATAAAAGTAATTTCGGTGTTGCGCTGTTTTGGATTTCGTCTTAAAAGATAATCTGCCTTGTATATCAACCAACATTTTTTGTTGTGATATGAATCGCCCACAATATATATAATCTTTTTGTAATTTGACTATAAACAATGTACAAACTCAAGTTTAAAGGCTGCGCGCCCATCTTCTTATCACATGAAAAGGGAGGTTATAATTGTGTTATAAAGTTACAGAATCGACCCCGGGTATGTTAAAGTATATATTTTATATTATTATACTGACATTTCTACATTGCTGACATCTTTGAGGAATGTTAAATGTGTTCTATGAGGAACACACAATCCGTAAATCCTGATCAAAGTAATCATATTCATGAAAATAACTAAATGTTGGTTTATTTTACAATGAATGAGTTATTGTTTTACAATCTAATACATATTTGACTTTGACTCGCTTAATCAAAACTCCTGTAATATTTACACACAAATATCGAATTCCTTTTGTCTGCGCTAGTTCTATTAGATCTCCTAACTCTATAATCTATCTCCATCATTACCAACCTATATTCAATGGGCTTGGATTGACTTACGCCAATTTCTCGTGTGACTTACTACTCGAGATACTTTGTATCTGTTACCGTGGGCATCTCTAACAGCTATAATTTTATGGAAGTTATTTTAATGCTCCATATTCTCATTGGTGATTGATTTTTACACTTAACACTTAAATTGTCTCAGATGAATCTTACTATTTGATTAAAGTTTACCCTTCAGCCGTTAACACCGTGTTTGGTTCAAAGATGTCAAATAAAGGGGCGTTGTAGAAAAAAATGACCCCATGAAGATATATAAAATAGGAGCTCCAATGGGACATATTACCTTCCTCTTGGTTGTAGGTAATAAAGAAACGTGCGGCAGGTTATCAACAATCAACAGAACATTTTTTCCATTTGCATGTTAACTTTTGTACCGTAGTACCGTGTGTTGTATTCTACCGATATTTTTGGTTTTAATTGTTTTGTGATTTTATGAGTTTTTTCCTGAGGCAACGCCGAAGGAGAAAACTTCATTAGCTCCCGAGGCCGTAAGGCCGAGGGAGATAACTGTAGTATTTATTAGCTCTCGAGGCTTGCCGAGAGAGCTAATAAATAATCCTCTCGGCAAGCCTCGAGAGCTAATCCCGAGAGTAGAAATACTTCGATCCATGTTGCGTATTAAATTTTATCTACGACTAGTGCACCATGGGTAATAGCTATTAAGTTTGTAAATATAAAAGTTTTACCTACAAATTCACGCAATTTAAACACCTTAAACTGATATTTAGTTACTTGATTTATTAAAATAACAATTCTTATACTAAATATATACGTTTTTAATTTAATTACGTTTAGTTTGTTTTTAATTTAAAGACTTTGTATGATAACCTAAAGTAACCTTCCCGAAAAAAGTAAACAAAACAGCTAAAAAAACAACATAATACTTAAAATTTACCTAAAAAATACATTTTAAGTTGGTATGACTGTTTTTCTTACTCCCTGTTATTAGCAATGTAAAGTCTACTTACAGTGCAAGTCGTAGATAAAATAAATTAATATTGCAGGTAAATCACCACAAAGTAAATATATATACTTAAATTACGTCCGCAATAACGTATTTATGTTATTGCGGGAGTCAAAATTAATAAATAAATAAAAGTTAAATAAAAATAAAATAAAGTTATTTAAATATGTATTTTTTATACATATATATTTTTTTTCACCAGAGCTTAATTTTTTATGTCTTTTGACAGGGATAAATAAAATAATTTAAAGTGAAAATGAATAAAAACACATTTTTTTTTAATTTATTTTTATAACTTTTTATTATTTTTTTTTATTTTTAAGTTAACTTTTTGTTCCGTCATAAAAAAATAACAGAATATATTTATTTTCTTTCTTTTTTTAAAGAAAAGTGTAAAAGATAAGTAAAAGCAACAAAGGCACTTAAGAAGTGAAAAAGATGAAAAGTAGGGCAGGAAAAAAAATTGCAGCATTTCTAAACGCGAGAGCACCTCAAGTTTAAACGGTCCAGAACGTTAAATTTTATGACGGGTAAAACTTTGAATTCAGTAAAAAGTTTTAGTGTAAAAGGTTAGAAGGTAACAGGTTATTGTAAGAGTAAGGTTTTTATTCCTATTCTTGTCGGCGCTGTTTTGTTATCCCTATACCAAACCTTCTTTTCTATACGAAAAGGTACTCAAAACCTCATTTTCTGATAACCGCCCCGCTTTCCTACCTAAAAACTCAATACCCCTTTTCTCTCCCTTAGGCAATCGAACTCTTTCAAACCCCCCTAGAAAGATCTCTTTTCTCTAGAACATAAAGAAAACCTTAGAGAAAGAATTGGATCAAGTTTTTCGTTTTTTTACATTAAATAATTCATATGCGTTTGGTCCGACACAGAAATCATTATTTTTACACTCAAATGTTGCATATAGGTAAAGAAGAATGCATATGACGAAACATGTTATTTGTTTATGAAAAAAAGGAAAAAATATCAAGTAAGGTAGATAACTGAGTTTAAAAATCAGTCCGTCTCAAAAATCTGTTTTATCAAATCGTAATAGAAGAATAATATTGTATCCAGATCAGTTAATCCTCCATCAATCTCCTTCAATTTTAGGTACCTACTATTTTAGCTTAGTACTCACCTAAAAATGAGTAGGAGGAGATGAGGCAAATCTTTAGTTGAGCAACTCTCTCTTTATAAAGTGATAATTCTTTCTATTGTGTGTGACAAAATGCCGTATTTTATTTCCCAGTCGATACTCTATTTACAACGCTAAGAATATCTTTGGGAGCTGCCTTTCGTATGTTGTTTTGTACCAGGATAGCCTTACCGATCATTAGCAGCTGCCTCGCAGTCGCACAAAATGTGTTCTATACTTTCCATTGCTTCAAAACCTAGGCGGCAAATTAATGTTATCCTCAGCAATGCCCATCTTTATTTAGATGATATTTAAGAGAGCATTGTCCAGTAAGCTGGGCCTCCTGTAGCCGAAGGGCATCCTTCTCCAGTGAATTGCTCAGTTTCTGAGTGATCATTATCCCTTAGTGATAATTATCTATTAAGACAAAGGAATACTATCACTTTTATGTACCAGACCAGACGTGTGATTTTCCTTTGTCCTCAAGTACTTTAGACTTTAGACCAGTGGTTCCCAACCCGTTAAAGACTGCGGACCACTCAGCCTAAAATTGAATCATGTATGGACCCCCCCCCCCCCCTACAACCCATTTTTTTCTGTATTCTTCACCTTAGTTGTTTCTATGTGCAAAATTTGGAGAAGATTGAATGACGGGAAGTGGTTCAAAATTGGGGTAATAGGTGTGCGATGAAACTTAAAAAGCAAAGTAATATAAGACCAGTAAAAATGTTGTCTAAAACAACATGAGATATCGAATTGTTGCTTGCCGAATATTTGGGTAAGATATGGCTTTTTTACACCACAACTCTTCTAGGTTTACTCTAGAATCAAATGATCCTTGAAGTTCAATAGATAATGCAATAAATAGATTCCAATATAACCTTTTGTTTTCAACAAACCGACTTGATAGAGCGTATAGATAGACCCCTGTGCCTTCTGGTTGCTCAATGTTTTTAACTTTTTACTTATGCTACCGGACCCTTTCGCGGACCACTGCCGAGGCTCTCACGGACCACCTGCGGTCTGCGGACCACCGGTTGGGAACCACTGCTTTAGACTAAATATCCCTTTGTCTTAACAGATAATTAATCTTAAACTAAAGGATAATATTATTCTTTTTATATGCAGAGTTATATTCCTTTGTCTAATTTCCATAACCACCAAGGTCATGTCAAATATGTAATGAAATAGGAGGGTACCAAAACTTAAAGAATGCCTAATTTAATATGTAATGCATTTCTTTATTGTAAGTGCGCCGATGTAATTTGTACTAATCGGCATATCTACATCTACAAACGAAATGCCGATGATTTTGCAAAACATAATATGTTCATAACTGATAACAGTCTATGCTGCTAAATAGTTTACCGATCGCATTTCACTGAAAAATTAAATGAAATAGAGCTTACGTTAATATAAAGTGTTTTAATTTCAAACTAATACTAAAAAGATAGTGCGGATCAATTAAAATATTTATTATTTTTATCTGAATTTATCGAAAAATTAATTTCCTTCAACAATGTATAATAAAAGAATATTATATTTAGTGACAAATCGGTGAAATATATATTTCCAGCCTAAAAACAGTAATGCTTAATTTTGCTGCCGTGAGTAGATTATATATCTAGTGATATATTTTTCTAAATTTCTATTCTTGCATGCAGCTTCCGGAAGAAATAAAGTTCTAATTGGATGGCAGGTCGGTTAGTTCGAATTACACAAGATTCTCGGCAAGTAGATAAAGTTGTTAGTCTCTCTATCTTCTAATTGCATTACATCTCCTTTTCAACTTAAGCATAAATAGATATTATTGCGATTGAAAGTTCTCAGTTCTCAGTACTTTATCCAACTTCAAGGAAGCTCTAGGCTTATATAATTGTATATAAATTATTATTAAGTGTATAATTGTTACACTTAATTATGTAAACAATAATTCATGTTACGTCTACATCTAATGAGCACAGCATTTCACTATTATTCAAATTAATTAATAAAATGTCGCCTGATTGTTTGTTGAAGTATCTGAATATCTGGCTATATAAGAGTGTTTACCTAACAAATATTTATATATTGTAATACATAGAACGAATATGAATAAAAGCAACGCTAAGAGTTTGTTTTTTCTAATGTATTAGTGAAAATATAATCTATAATATATTTTTTGAAGATCCCAGGCAAATTTTGGAAGTATAGCATTCTTTTTTCTTATTATAGTTGTTTGTCCTCGTAATTCTATTAAACAAAATAATTATTTTTACTTGATATTTTAGGTAGGTATAATTTGGGGAAAAATTGAAATTATAATAGTTTTGGGTAAGGAAGCTTCTAATTAAGGATTTCCGATTACGAATTTGTTAACAGTTCAAAAGACAGATTAATCTGTTCTCCTCACACTCCTTCCCCGTGGAATTTTCGGAGGAACCACATCTGAATAATTCTGAATGTGATCTTAACGAGTCCTTGCAGTCGTAAAAACCAGGCACAAAAGACGAACAAAAAAAATATAGAACCAAGAGAAAATGAGAGCAAAATTAAAGAAAGGAAAGAAAAGAGCTATAAAGAATCTAGAGTCGTTTGAAATTAATGAAAAACGCTTTTTCTTCTTTTGTCTCCCCCCTTGGTTTTTCTTGCGATTAGTAGTCCTCCATCAAGAGTCCAAGCAAGGTTGACATGGGCTGTGGTTGAATGACGTCATCAGTCGACGAAGATGAAAAACCCCTTGCTTCGAGGTTTTATTATCAGTGCTTCTGGGTGAGGCGGAGTTCCACCGACCCTCGGAAGTCTTTCAATTAACTTTATAGTCTCTGAGTTCTTGATTCCGCGGGTAAATCCTTCATCTTAAGACCTCTCTTACCCCATACCCTCCATTATAGAAGCCTTCCCTTTATTTTTCACTTGCCCTACCCACCTTTTTACTTGGTTGAGAATTTAATCAAGTTCGACCGTTTAAAGAAGATAAAGGCCATTGGGATGTTTCCTATTGACCTCGACAGTAACAGTGTTACCTTCCCCAACTGTTGTTTGAGTTTTCTTTCCAACGAAAAGTATTTCTTTAATTAGCATTTATACTTAAGACTTTTCCCCTTTCATATAAATTTGTTAAGAAAACGAGCAAAAGTATTTATGTAAATTTACAAAACAGGGTACTAAGCAACAAACCAAAATTGCAAGAAAAATGTTCATCATTATGCTTCTTATTCGATGTTTTTCATCATTGCTTGGTATTCCCAACTGATTACCCAATCTGTACATAGCTCGAGAATGATCTCAATGCACATGTAGAATTCGAAATAACGTTTGTAAACCGCGGTAAAAAATATTAATTATTGTGGAAAAAAGGCAAATAACAAAATCAATAGCTACATCTCCTCGTATGACGTCTGTCTAAAAATTTTGTATTGTGCGCGTCTGTTTGTTATCAGAAAGAGAGTGGGAGCAAGACAGGGTGCTTTCCTCTCTCTTCTCAACCCAACTGAACCCAAGAAGACGCCTAAGCGGCTTGCGAGTCAGTCAAATTAGTTTTGCTACCTTTAATTTCATCACCTTTCTCAGACTCCCATCGACATGGAAATGTCTGATAACGAGAAACAGCGCATCGTCAATCGTTATCAATTTTTTACAACTTGGTAATAATGGACTCCAAATTTCTCCGGATTCCAATAACATTGATGGAGCACCTGAATTAACTCCGTGCTACTTTTTTTGTTCCCCAAATGTAAGATGCTCGTTCGAGAGAGGTATTTGGGTGCGGTGGAAGTGATTAAAAATAATACGAAGAGGTCCGATATGTCTGGCGCTTCTACGTAGTGTGTATACTCGAATCCTGTCGGCGCAAGCCAAACAAAGCTCGTAAACTCGTAAAGATAAATAATGTCAAATATTCAAGTTAAAGACATGGAAGTTGTTAAAGAGATGGAAGAGAGGTGTTTCCAGCATTGGCAGAAGTGTATATATTTTACTTGAGGGTGAGTGCTTTGATGGCGATACTGTTCAATTATCAAATTAATTGTAAAATCAAATTTTTATTTTACTTCTGAAATAACTTTTTAGACAAACCTCGTGCAGTTCATTTGACCCTAATCAAGTTTTGATTATCAGGAAGATGTTCATACACTATCCAGACAGTTACCTAATCAGCTGATTATGTTTTCTTTGTCTAGGTGAAGGTGGTACTTAGAGTTAGCGGAGATGGAAGAGATGAGGAGAGTCTTCTTCAAGTCGATACTAAGAAGAGGCAAGTGACACTGGCAGAACAGCAAGAAACAAAACCATCACCTCAAGATAGAAGACCGGCCGTATCTGCGCCTAAGATGTTCGCATTTGACGCACTTTTCTCACCCAATGAACCACAGGTATATTAATTATATTGAGTACGTAGTCTTTTCTCTTTCTCTGTTCTCACTGACATAATAGTTCATGATTTTTAAAATAAAATAAGTTTATTTGATCCTCTTAAAATGTATAATTTCATTAAATTTAGTATCTAACTTAGTATTAGAAATTCAATTTTTAAGTTTTTGGTAGTACTCATACTACGGAACGTTTAAATTTTAATTTAAATCAAATTATAATTACTATTTACAAAGGGAGAGAGTCAGAGAAAAATGGACTTCTGCGCCGGGATTCGAACCACGGACCTCACCCTCATCGGCGCAGAAGTCTATTTTTCTCTGACTGTCTCCCTTTGTAAATAGTAATTATAATTTGATTTAACTTAGTATTATTTTTATTTATTCACAGAGTGAGGTGTGCAGTAGTGCATTGACTGATTTGATCCATGCAGTCATTAACGGCGTAGACTCCTGTCTCTTTTCTTTCGGACAACAGACAAACCGTAAGTCATATAAATAATGTATCTATATTCTATATTAAATGTTTCATGTATTTGCCGAAAATATAATTGCACTAATATCAATAATTTTTCTTTTGTTGTCTTTTTAATGGATAAAACATCGATGACTCAAGTTCAGCAGATGTTTACAATTATTTATATTTAGATCTGATTTTCTTATTACGGTTAAAAACTGAAATGTTATGAACTACGCCTTCTTGTCTGTCAGAACAGGTGAAGTGTGTGAGGAAAAGTTAATTCCGCTTCGTCTGTGATATTTTGAATACCATTTTTTTTAATTCATTGTGTTGTTTCTTTAACCATTAATGTAAGCACGGACAAAAACAAGCTTCTGCACAAAATTCGATGATATATATATNGATATATTTTTTTTTTTTTTCTTTGGGTTTATAGTCCCGTTCGACTGCTCATTGGGTCATTACAGGACGGGGGGTTATCCGATGATATTACTACACAAAGAACAAATTACTAAGATTTAGTATATTTAGGTATTAAAATAACATAATAACATAATATTAACCTAAATAACATAATATTAACATATTAAGTTAATGAACACCTCCTTATATTTTATGATGAGTTTCGTGTTGATGGATATTGTAGCCTACAATACAATTTGTTGGTGCATGTGTACATGACCACATCTAGTTGTTAGGGTCGAAAAGTTTGTAAAGAACATGTTGTAAATCGTTTTATTCACACCTATACCAACAATATCAATTATTTTGTTTTGGAAAAAATGGGCTATCAGGCTATCTTTGAGGTTTCTACTTCAGATTTATCCTTCTAATTACCAAATGCACAGTCCGAACTGAAACATCTATTTAGTGTATAATTACCTATGGATTTTTGTTTTATTTAAACCAATCCTAATCTCTATCTTAAAAGACAAAAATAAAGGAAAAAAAATATAAAAGGAATCCCCTGGCATTATTTCCTTCAAAGTAAAACAATGGGAAAAAAGGCAATGATATAAAAAAAAGTTTTATTTTCTTTTGGACAATCGTAAGGTTCCATCTTATTTGTTACGATTGAATAACTCCATTGATTAAACTTTCCCTTAAATTCACGGAAATTAACTCCTTGGGGACAGTTTCTGAAATGGAGAAAGAAGGAATAAAAAGAATTATGGACTGTTACCATTGAATTCCAAACAGGCATTTAACCCCCTCAACTTATCTTCGGATTAGAAATAAAAAAAAAATCTAACTTTTAAAAGAATTCAGTAATACAATGAATTATTTATAAACTTGTTTTTAATGTGTTGCTTTTTCTTGTCTGTGATTATAATTCTTTCCTTTTTTTCTTTGTTTAAGAATTGCTTTTCGATAAACAATCAATTAATTTTCATATTAAAGTATATTGAAGATTGTCGAAGTTAAATCGCGGATAAAACTACTAATTCTTTATTCCAAACCTGAATAAAATCTTTGAAAACAGTGTTGGCTTTTTTTTTAGAAAAAAAAAAAACAGAATTTGTTAAAGCCATTGTATTTCCCTTGGCAATATGGAATGTTTTTGGCGGTCTAATTTGAATATTCCATTAGGAAAAACAGTGTTGCTTTTTATATTATTTTCCCCCTTGGTTTTGTTCCTCCTGATATGTATTCTACCTTTCTATACAGTTCCCTTGAACTGGATTATTTTTCAATTACCGTCTTTCTTTTACGTATATTTTTGTTTGGTTTAAAGTAAGTTTACTATATTGTGCTTTCCTTTAAGAAAATTTATCTTGTACTAATATTGTTATTCCTTCCTTTAAAATAATATGGTGTAAGTACTTTCAAAATGGTAATCCCTTTAATTTATCAAATCTTAATTTTAGTCTTTCTTAAATAATATCTTTTAGCGAATACTTGCGCTTTGCAGCATTACGTCAAAACATGGAAGCATGTCCTCCAGATCACATAATTTTTAATCATTATCTTATCTTTATTGTTTTTCTCAAAATAATTCTTATTGTTTGGACAATGGATAATTTGCATCGTTGGCTGCAAGAGAATGTACATATTATGTAGTCTATATCCATCAGCTTCGGACATCTTGTATTAAGGAAAAAAGTTCCATAAAGTGGTAACTTTAAAGAACTCTGCTATTACAAAACAAACTTTTGTAAAGAATACCCAGAATTTGAATCCCTTAAAACCCGATACAAAAAGAATTTACTGTCGCGGAATCCCTCGTGTTTTAATCTGGATTCAGGTTTTTGCGACTAGAGCCCTCACAACATTTTAAGTTTTTCGTAGTGGAAGCTATAGAAGTCGTGAAGCGCAACGTTTTGCCAATGGCTGAATAGCTGCACGTACAGCGCCCTATAGTTGCAATATAGCTTAGAAAAAATATTTAAAAGCACTATTCTATATAAATTTGTAGGACCATCCATTATCTTTAGCAATTGTGTTCTAATTGTATTTTATTTATGACTTTAGGTAAAATGGAGACTATGATAGGAAGCAGTGAATCAGCTACCAACATGGGAGCCATACCTTGTGCTATATCCTGGCTTTATCGATGTATCAGTGAACAAAAACAGAAAACTGGGATGAAGTTCTCCATAAGAGTGTCTGCCTTGGAAGTAGCTGCTCCTTCGTGGCAATCAAAGGATCTTCTTTCTCATCATGCTGGTAACAATATAAATAAAATTTGTTTGTGCTTATTATTATTACTTATTTGTATATATTCATGCCCCGATTTGTAGATAGTTGTGTAAGTTAAATTATGGTGGAGGTGGAAGGGAAGATCTCCACTCCAAAAACTGGCATTGGCCAACAAGAAGGAAAAATGTAGCAATGCTGCTCCACTCTTGTTTGCCACTATGGGTTCCACTTAACAAGCACAAGCAGATTTCACTCTGCCTTCCTTCTCCTATACAATTAATCATTATTGCTCTTTACATTTTGGTTGCAGAGGTAGTAGTAGTAGTCTAGTACTTCCTACTAGAATGGGTAGGACGAACCACCTGTTCGAACCTTGCAATTAGGCCATCTTTTAGGCCCTTTTTACGCCCTGTGGTAATTCCAGCCACTTCACACATCATACATATGTACATTGTACCGCCGAAGCGAGTATGATTTGATCAATCCCATATAAATCAGAGTGTCACGGCGAGGAATCGAACCCCATCTCGTTCCACTCATGATTCAGTGATGGCCGAGCAGACGTGGTAATTTAACCTACACGGCCACGCTGGCTCTCCATTGCAGAAGTAAATCTTCACCCAAAAAGTGGTTTTTAAAAAATGCCTTTCTTTAGTCTGTGCAGAAGCGTGGAGCCTAAACCACTGAGCTTATTTCGATAAAATTTACTTACTAATAATTAATTGTTAAAACTTATTTTCATCTTAACTTGGTTGGGTAAAAAGGACGTAGAATGCTACAAATTCTTTTCTCTTTAAGTTGAAGGGGTGCACCCAATGATTCCTGCTCCTAATTTTATTATTTATTTAGCAATGAAGTCAAAGCATTGCACAATTCATACAGGAAAGCTATGAGTGGTGGACAGACTGCCATACACCTTGTGAAAGTGTTTGTCCAGCTGCTGAGTGTGTGAAATAAGCTTAAATATTTGCAGATTAAGCGGAGGAGGACATACACCAGATATTCTTTATCATTATTAAATTGGAAGGTATACTGTTGGTAAAACTTTAAACTAAAAAAATATTTGAACCATTATTGTTCGTAGGACAATCCATAATTTTTAACAACTCCTCCTTATGCTACATCAGTTTATAGTCTGTGCTAAACGAGAGTAAGTGCATTGACAGCGTGGGAAATCGAGTGACAGAGAGATTGGCCAACCTCAGAGGTAAAAAATAAAGCCACTACATTTACCTTCTTATAATATGATTATCAAGAGGGCAAATCTTGAGCTCTCATTGGCTCCCAACCCCATTTACTAGTTTTTCCCATGCTGTCAACGCACTAACTCTCATTTGGCACAGACTGTAAGATTTAAGCATGTTTTGATATTGCTTAGGATTTACATTTAGTTTAAATGTAATTTATTGGTGTTACAGAGTGCAGTGAAGGCAGTGCGTATATGAGCCTTGGTCAGGTTGAGCTAAGAGCTCCTTCTGTTGAGCAAGCAGCGTATTATCTAGACTCTGCGTTAGCATCTAGATCCCAACAACATTCACACTTCTTCTATACACTGCATCTTTATCAATACAGTGTTGCTGGAAAAGGAGCAGGTACTCTAAAAATAATATAACTCTATAGATTTAATTAGCATAGTGTGTATACTATAATTTTACTATTTCTACCTTTACAGTCCTTGGTGCTAGATCTGCACTATTTCATATTATTCCTTTGACCTCTAGTTTTGGATGACTATTTAAATTGAGAAAATTTTCATGTACATTTTTAATGTACTTATTATTGATCTAGGATACTGTCACAACTCTTTAGTACACAATAATGTTTTACTCTTTCAAAGCTAGCTAATGTATTGTAAAATTTATAGTCTGTCCTGCCTTGTAATGTAAGCAATGTACAGTATTTAATTCTATTGTATTTTGCATTTAACAAAGAGGTTAGCAGAACAAATCACTATACTGCCAGAATCCATCCACTATATTTATTGTTACTTTATTTATTTTTTAACAATCCAGTTATGTATATTTTATGAAATTTATAATGTTATTTATTAATTTATTCAACCAGTATCCAATAGTGATTAAATTATGTCACACCTGTCTCTTGTTAATGAATTAATATTAGTAGTGCTTACATAATAAATTATGTATTAACACATTTTGATGTTAATTGTTATGGGAATTACTACTAAATTATTTATATTACAATTTGGATTAATGTTTTATAGCATAAAATTATCATACCGTATTATGCTTATTATAAACTAACTTTAATTTAAGTTCACTGGCTCTACTGCTCTACAGTCATAGGTTAATACTGATATCATTTGCCTACCAACTAACTTAAAATTAGGCTACAGACCCCCCAGTTCTTAATATCTAAGAGTCTATGAAATACTCTTTGGTGGATTGAATCAGCCAGTGAACTTTATCCAACCCCCTGCTTCTAGGTCTTCCTTTGCTTTTCATTCCCTCTAAAATGATTATAAATTATAATCTAATTTACTAATGGTATAGAAAATAAAGTTAGGTCTTTGAATTCTTCTCCATCTGGAAATTGAGTTTCAAATAAACCCTTAGCTTTTTACATTTTGAAATGTTTTGGAATCATGGACTTTTAAATATTCATAATAATAATGATCAATGAAATGAAAGGTTCTGAACGCATAACATATTAACACACAATGTTTAAAATATATGAAAAGTGTATTATTATTAAAAAATTATTAAAAATTAAAACATGGATTAAAAAACATATTAATGCACAAAACAGATACAATTAGGTACACACATTTAATTAAAATTATTTCTTTGACTTTTTTTAAACATTTTTATTATAAATTAATTTTTACGTTTTTGGTCGTATTTATACTACGGAACATTTAAATTTTAATTTAAATCAAATTATAATTATTATTAACTACGGGAAACAATCAGAGAAAAACAAGCTCCAGCGCCGGGATTTAGAGGCCCGTGGTTCAAAACCCGGCGCTGGAGCTTGTTTTTCTCTGATTGTTTCCCGTAGTTAATAATAATTATAATTTGATTTACATTTTTATTATAGTATAAGCCCTAAATACTTTATAAAACTGTATGTATTTTAATTTTATGTTTCTACATTTTATAAATTATTCAATTTATCTGTTTGACACTTTATCAGATGGAGGCAGTTTCCTTATATTTTTAATGAAATTACACAAATTTAATTATTTTAAAACTAGGCATCGCGTGGCTCTATCATTGAAGCGAGCGTATTGCAATGAAATACTGAATATTAAAATTAATTCACGATGAATGTGAGAGTAGAAGATAGGTGGAAGAGGGTAGTGTGGAGTAGAGTGGGGGTACTCGGTACAAAGCTCACCTTCATAGATAAACCTATACACTACACGACTATAAGAATCTTAACCACCTGTCATACCATAGTTTTTAAACAAAATTATTATAAATGTATTTCTTCCTTACGCAAAAACTACTGCTTGCATCAAGTTGAAATTTTACATGTCTGTTCCAATTGTACTTTAGACGATGTATATGAAGTTTTATTAAAATCATTGCGTTAGAACGTAAGATATCGGTAAAAAGGTTGTTTTCTTTATTTAAAACGTTTAGGTACGCTTTAATAGTTTTAGCGATCTTTATTAATTCATGGTGGTGTCGCTGTTGGTTTTACTAAGAAATATTATTTGAAAAAAAATGTTCCTCTCATCGAATAGGTGATGATAGAATTTTTTCCGTCCTGAAATTCCAATTTTAAATTTCAAGCTCACGTTTACGCGAGCATTGCGCGCGAACGCTTTGACGGATCACGCTGTCCAACGAACTTAGCCTGAGTATTAGTAAAAGGAACATGTATTCCAAATTTCAACTTAATCGGTCAACTTTTACTCAAGTTATCGTCGCACACATAAACGTTACAGACAGACATCCAAGATGCATATTTCGTTGAATGTAAGAAGCTCGCTTACGCTCGCTTCAATAAGTTATAACTACTCAAAAGGTAATAATTTACTTTTATCCTTAATTTTAATTCTAATTATTTTAAATATTGTAGGTAATTATCAATTAAAAAATATTTTTCTCAATAAAAAAATACCACATCTAAGGTAAATCTAGTTTATATATAAAATATTCATTGATCCTAATTTTGAAAAGGATAAATTTTCAGGTTCAAGAATATTCCAAAATAGGGATGAAATGTCACCTTATTGAATATAAAAAAAAGTATTATTTATCACCCTCATTATCATTATTATTATTATTATTATATTGAGAAAACCATGTGCTACATAAATATACTAAATTAAATTATGATTAATTTCAAAATCTTTATCCGTTTATTTTAGTTTCTGGAGGAAGAAGCAGATTACATCTAATAGACCTTGGAAGCTGCGGGAAGACACCTGGTGGTCTTCCTTTATCTGGTATTGGAAATATCTTACTGGCTATCTTCAACGGACAGAAACACTTCCCTCACAAGTCAGTTTAAACCAGATAACATCTGTTATATTATATTTAGTAAAAGTATAAATAAATATTAATTGTACTTGCTTGTTCCAATTACCTTTTTAATCAACTTTAAGCTAGATTCACACACTCTGGCAGACCTGACAGTTTAGACTGAACTGGAACCTAAGTGCTTAATATACTGGCCATCTGAACAGTTCCAGCTGACAGGCCAAGTAATGCACACTGAATATACTGCCTTAAAAAGGGCTATTTGGACTAAAATTACAGGCTTATAGTTTGTTAATACCCAGATTTATAAAAAAAAAAAAAAAAAAATAAAAAAAATAAATTAAAAATAATAAAAAAATAAAAATAAAAAAAATAAGAAGCTACTGTAGAAACTCTTTTAACCGAAATCCATTTAACCAAAATATCGTTTAACCAGAAAGAACACAAACCGACGAACAAATAAAATAAAATAAGTAAAGAGGATAAGATAACAGACATTTGTTTAATTATATAATAATTCTTTTTACAAACAGAGTTGGGAACACATAGAAACAAAAGAGCAAATAGAAAGAAAGATGGAAGATTTCTTCAAAAGACAGTAGACCTACTGTAAATAATAGTTATTAAAATGTGTATGCACATACATATGTCCATAAAATGTATGTTCCTAAATAAAATATCTATATAAATATGTCATCTATACATTGTGACACCTTTAGCTTTAAAAATGATTAACCATTAATTATTAACCGAAATTTTGGTTATTTGAAATCCCTCCCGCCTCTTTTATATCGGTTAACAGAGGTTCTACTGTATAATATTATTTTGCCTTACTCATAATTATAACAAATCAAAAGTAATATGACCTGGTATCTAGTAGAAACTTTCCAAAGCTGCTAGTACTATATTATGCCACTAGATGCCACTACCAGTTCAACTTTTATGTAGTTATCACTCAATTTATAAGAAATATCATTTTATTTAGTTTATTTCTTTCTTTAAGGTGCATTTTCAGGGGGGTGGTTAAAAACTACTAGTACTAGTAGTTTGTAACCATCAACCATCCCCTCTCTATAGCTGACAGGGGTGCCCAAGGGGGATTGTGGTGCAAGATGTACCATCAGAATTTTTTTTGGGGGGGGGGAATCCAATTTTGGGGTATTTTTTTAAATGTTCCTAGTGATTCAGTCAGTTTTTAGGGGTTTGCGCCTTGGGCCTTGGGAGGGATATGCATCCCTGATAGCTGATCTCTATAGCTAGTCCCTACGCTATAAGTTACTCGTATATGACTTGTTAAGGTACCATTGTAAACAAAATTAGATTTGGTCCTTGGTTGTATTTGAGTTAGGTCTATATTTTAATTAATAAATATGTATGGTACTTTAATTGCTTGTAGAAATATGACTATTTCTGATGTTGGCCTGTAGTTCTATTATTTTAAAAACATTTTTTATTGATATTGGTTTATTTGCAAAAAGACCATTTTATTGTTTTTGATAGTCTAATTGGTGGCTTTCATCTAATGGTATTAAGTTTACTGTAATACATGTCCCTTGGTGGACAAGCTAGGGAGTACAACTACAGAGTAGCTTCTCCCACCATGTTTCTTGTAAACTTAATTAACAATGTTACTTGTTACATTATTTTTTATGTAGTTGTAATATTCTTTAAAAATAAAATAAAATCTTGGTGGGTTATTTCTAGCATTACAGCTTCCTTAAATAATTGTGACCTTTTGCTCATGTACGGTTTATAGTTCCAACATATTTATTTCTGTTCATTTATAAAAATCACTTTGTCCATCTTCTTAATTCTTTTACTTACCTGACAATACTTAATTAACTATTGTAAGTGCATTTGCTGCTGACTGTTAGGATTTGAAGTAATGGGTTTGGCGCCTCTTGAGATATAGAAGGCATAGGGACGCCTCAGAGTCGTATAACGATTAAATGTGAAAGCAACTTGTGAATAATTGTGTAATGGTGTCTGTGTTTAATATACATAAATGTTTTATGTTAAATGGTGTTATTAATTAAATTTCCTGGTTAACAAATAACTTAACACTGACTATTTATTTCTAATTGATTGCTTTATAATAATTTTAATGTATATTGTTTAGGGATCACAAGTTAACACAGCAGTTGCGAGATTGCCTTGGTTCTCTAACTTGCCACGCAGCAATGGTCGCTCATGTGTCACCACTAGCATCTAATTACACTGATACACTGACAACACTTCAATTTGCTTCTAGAGTTCATCGAATGAGAAGAAGAAAATTTAAGGTAATAACCGATTTACTTGTTAAAAATCTGTATTAAAGTAAACCAAGTAATATAAGCTATTCTGCTTAAATTCTTAAAGACAATTTGTGAAGAGTTCCTGTTGTGGATTTATAATGTGAATTGACTTCTCAGTGTATTGGTTTCACCTAGTTTTCATGCTAGAGTAAACATTTTTTGCTTCCGAGCTTACCACAGGTAACAGAAGCTATGTGATCGTTTTGAAGAATGAAAATATTTTATCTCTCTGATTTCAAAAATTCCAAGACAGATATCCGTTTCAGATATCAGGGGATATTTTTCTCTGCCGCTCTATTTTGCGAACAAGATACATGTCCAATTTTAATGAAATTTGGATGGTAGGTCATGATAAGCTTAGTGTAGGTACTCTATAAGTTTCAACCTTCTGCGCCTATGTTTTACTCTTTCACCAGTGCATAAACATACATTTATTTAAACCTATAACTTCAAAAGTACTTATTTGGATTGTATGAAACTTATATAGCCCCAGATTAATTTATCAGCGCTCTTTAACTTCTGCTAAATGAATTCTTTAGTACATGTAAAAAATCAAAACAATTTTGACAGATTAAAAAAAAAACATGGGAAGCGATTAAACCAAATAGAAAATAATGGCTTGTAAAAGCATAAAATCAAAAAAGTATGTGATAAGATCCGAGGAAGCTATGTGCCACTCTAATCGGCGGCCTATTTTAATTTCCAATGCTTCTGGCATTTAATAGAGAAAGCATTGTGATGGTGATAAACATTTAATTTGATGGCTTTGGTTTACTCAGTGTGCGAGTTGTCAAAGAAATGCCACCATTATCGAGCCTCCACAAAAACTTTTTGTTTATACTTTGCTCATCATTATTAAGGTCTCCGCCTCTCCTTATTGAGGAATAAAATCTATAATTATTATAGATTTTATTATAAAATAAAATCTCCTTCGAGGGAACAAAATCTAGATTCATGCGAAGAGAACAATAACCAACTGGTCTCTTAACCAGTTTGCATGTTTATTCATTTTAATTTTAAGGGTATGCATTGTGTTGTGCAGTTTATTGTCGAAAATTTTACATTTTCAGTTTTTTAAGGACAAATCTAAAATATTCTTTTTTTTATTTATATTTTTATAATTTGTAAGCGGACCCTCTTTCCTAACATTAATTTGCATGAACTCTATTTCTGGTGCATTAAGTTGAATTTTTTTTTTTTTTTTTTTTTTTTTTTTTTTTTTTTTTTTTTTTTCATAAAAACTATTATTTTTGTTTAGTTTCTTGGTAACAGCTGCATAGTGGCAGGTGAGGACTCAAACCGTTTGACTGGGAGCAGTGACTTTGATCCATCAAGTAGTGAACAGTCAGCTGATACCGTCATTTATCTTGGACCATCTGAGGAAACTGACGGAGAACACCCACCTGTCTACATACCAAGTCTTAACTCCGGTAATAATAATAAACATAGTTTTAATGGTTTCACAGATTCACATTTGGGAAGTAATTTTCTATTCCTTAAATAAAAGAATTTAATGAAATGGAGAGAAAATTCATTAAAAGTTAACAAGAAAACTTTTATCTTCGTTGTTTCTAATTTTGTCGTTAGATGAGCAGGTAAAAAGCTTCTTGTTGATTTTATTAGTCAATAGCATACTTTATTTTTCATCTTAATGTGAGTGTTTTGGTGTATAATTGTGTTAAATTTCTACTTTACATTGATGTTTACTCCTTGATAATTTTTCTCTGAATTTATATTTTTTTATTCAATATTCTGTTTACAATTATTTTGAAGGAGACAATAGAGGATCGCTGGGTAAAGTGCTGAAAGGATCTATTCTAGATCAGAAGTCTAAGATGGTGTCTAAATCAGTACCAGGATCGCCTCAGAAAACTCTTGCTGAAGTTACCAAAAAGAACAACTCTGCTAAAGGTGGAGCAAGCAGTGCCAGATCCTCTCCTGTCAGGCTTGTCAAACCCTCCTCTGGTAATTGGTTAATGTGTTTTAAAAATTAGTGATGTAAATTTTTCCGTATTTTGAGGAATACAGTAGGGAATTTATTCATTATTTGAAATTTAATTTTTTTTCTTAAAATCTAGTTGTTTCTATGAACTATCTGAGTTAGTATCTGAGTATACTTTCAGAAGTACAACAAACAGAAATAATTAATATAAAAATACTGTTCTTATTTTCAACAATTTTTTTCTGTATTCTTCGCCTAAATTGCTTCCATGTGCAAAATTTGGGGAAGATTGAAAGACAGGAATAGGCTCAAATTGGGGTAATAGGTGTGCGATGAAACTCACAAAGCAAAGTAATATAAGACCAGGAAAAACAAAACAAACTACTTGACTAAATATCAGATTTTAAGTAATTATTTTAATATCTGTAATATAATAGTGAAATAATCTAGAAGATCTAGAATAATTATAGTATTTAATCTAAAATATTTATCGTTTTGTTATTTACCAGAAGTATTCCTAATGAACATAAAGTTCACACTGCACCTTAGGCATACTTACTTCAAAAAAAGTGCTCCACTAGGCTCTAATTGCGTAAAGCGATTAGTTCTTAGAAATCATCTTTCTTTGAATATCTAATACATTCATAAAGAAGAATAAATATAATATATGATATTCACCTTATGACATTTCATCTTATGCAAGTGTTTCTGTACTGAAATGAAAGCCACTTTCTTGAGGTGTACAATCAGTTTACTTCTTATGGCATCATCTTATCCATTAGTGGAAAGGCTTTTTCTATCATATTGAGACTATTTTTATGAACAGAGAAAAATCCAAAATTTTAGATTTTTTCAACCTAACTTTAATTGTGTAAAACTTTTATTTCGGCAAACTTGTTTTTTTTTTTCTAGAGGCCTTGGTCCCTACAACATATCCACAAATGATAGATATCTGACCGTTTGTAAGTAACCATTTATAATTTGATTGGAATGTTTTATAGGCTCACGGGAAGAGAGATGGGTGGATGGGCCCAGAGTGTCCAGAAATCGAGGTAGAGAATCTCATGGTCCTGAAACATGGGTTGACGGCCCTAAAACCCATTCAGAGTCGCCGAAACCACATTTTGACTCCCTTAAACATTACGAATCACCGAAAAATCATGATACTCTCAAGAATTATTTTGATTCATCTAAGAATCATTTTGATCCATCTAAAAATCATTTTGATCCATCAAAGAATCATATGGAATCACCGAAAAATCACTCTGAAACACCTAAGAATCACCATGGAGGACCCTATGGATTTATGGATCAGCATAAGAAGAATATGATCAGGCAGTGGGTTGAGAACCAGTGTGCTCATATCTCAGGTAAACCACGGCATAGCAAACCTGAACAAAATCATCAGCCACCTGCTGCACTGCATCCTCTCAATCGAGGTAAGCAAAATAATATATCAAATAAATGTTATTTGGCTAATTATGCAACAGGATTTATAAAATTAAAATCCCTTTTTATGCTATACTACTTTTAGCTAAAAGTGGGCCTTTGATTATTTTGTCCAATAATTAACATTAACATGCAAAGGCCTAGGATTATTATTATTAATAACTATTCAATTTTACAACATAGTTTTTCTGTGTTAATTTTAGTTCAAGCTGAGGTGCCACTTGAGCAGCTTCAGTGTTCTGGTCCTAAGAGCCCAGATGTTGTCAATGAAATGGAAGTGGAGATTATAGAAGTTGAAGAACCAGTAGAACCTGTCCCCATGCAAGACTCTTGTCTACAAGTAAATCATTTTTTTTTTTCTCCATATTGTTTAGTTATGATTATGTTAAGCCAGCCTTACACGTTGCAGTAGTTGGAGGTGATTGGAGACGGTTGGGTGTGGTTTAAGCCACACCATTCATATCTCAATCAACCTCCAAACTTGGAAAAAAGTTTGAATTTAAAAAATTGGTTTGAGGTGGTTTGAGATGATTGGAGGCAGTTTGAGGTGGTTGAAATGGTTCAAGGTGTTTAGAGCCACACTAATCACCTAGAACCATCTCCAACCCTCTTAAACCACCCCATCCCAGCAAAATTATTATTATTATTTTTTTTTTTTTTTTTATGAAATTGGTTTGAGATGAACTAAAAACTCCTTTGTGTTTTTTTATTTTTATTTATTTTTTTTTAATACATGGATTTTTTATCTGATTTTTTTTTTTTTGGAATCGATTCAAGGTTGGTGAAGTTCATACACGTTGTGGGTAACCTCATCTTGAGTTATACCTTTCACGGCTTTTGATGTATAACTGAGTCTGTTTTTAAACATTTTGAAAAGTTGAAAATATAATATAAAAAAGAAATGGAGAAGTTAGAAAAAATTCAGATCAAGCATACATTTTTGTAGAATAGTGTAAATTTTCATCTAACTAAGTATACAGTTATAAATAAGAGAGAGAGAGAAAAAAAATATATATTTTGAGAGAGATAGACAAAACAAGTCATACCTCTGCATCAAACATAGAGTTATTTAAAATAATAGAACTTTTTATAGTTTTAGAAGAAATATATAAGTATTAATAAATATATAAGAAATAGATATATAAGAAATAAATATATAAGAAATATGTTTAGTCAGAAATATTATATTGCATTTTTATACAAAAACTAGAAAACTTTGCTATACTTCGTATACGAATATAGCAATGTTGTAGCAATATATTAAATGTCTTAATAAACTAAATCCATGGTTCAACAGCCATTGGAGGGCCTAGGCCCAGCAAGATGGCATAAACTACTATCTAATATTAATTAATGGATGACATGGATAACAGCTTCTATTTAGTTCAGAAAAGCTTTAGTATCTCTTATTTTTGTATCTTATATCTCTAAACTTTTTTCTTTCCTATTCACACTATTTTCCTATTCCAGTTAGTTAGGGCAAACAGATCAATGAATCTTTCTCACATGAAATTATTATTATTTTTAGGTAACCGAAGAAGACATAGCTCTATGTATGGGTGAATTAGAGAACCCATTACCAGAAGTAGACCAAGAAGAGCATCCTCTGAGGATACTTAGCCAAGAAAATCTAACTATAGTGTCTACTTTCACTGGAAACTCTACAGGTAATCACAGCTTTTCTTGATTTTTTTTTCTCATGAATTTGATGTGTTAGTGTTTAGTTTATCTTTATCAGTAGTAAAGTGATTCCATTAACATGTTCCGGTCAACATTCCAGAAAAGTGGTGCTGGATGGGTCAATGGGGCTGAATGTGTTCTTGGAATATGTTTGGGATACTACCCTTATACCAACTTTTTAATAACCTAGCCCCTTTCTCAATTTAAGGTACCACAGAAAAAACCAAAACATGGTTATACCTCGCTATTTGTTTTTCAAAAACATTTTTAATGGGGGAATTCAAATTCAGTTAGGCCCTAAAACACTTCTTGACCAAACATCTAGTAAAGGTATGCTTAAATGAGCCCTGCCCTTAAGGGTCAAAAGCGATCTCAATGGCAAAATGGGGTGTGTTTTGAATTTTTTGACAGAGAGCTTTGCGGTTTTTTTGTGATAGCTGATTTTTTAGTGTAGTTTTTTTTGGAAAAATGCTAAATGACAGGAAATTTCCTGAAAATTTGTTAAATTTTCACTGGGAAATTGTATAATATGCTCAAAAATGGCATTTTTTGACACGTTTTTACATATAAATTTAAAATTGTGAAATTGACATTTTTTTAGGCTTTTGTACATGTAAAACAGGTGTACGACCGGTACAAAGAACTATTTTTTGTTTTTCACATGTACCACTTAGGGACAAAATTGGGGATTTTTTTCCATCATGAACATGTTAATTAGTTTAAAATCTTCAATTAAAGTACCACTTGTAAAAGGGGAGAAGCCAAGGGATGCAAGAGACATTTGCACAATTTTGAAAATCACAGTTTAAATTTAATTTACCGCAAAACAAAACATCTGATTCTCAAGTAGAAGAGTTTTATGCTGCTAGAACACAGCAAGTGATAAAATTCACTTAATGCCTTTGCCACCAACATTTGAATTTATTAAATATTTAATTCCTGCACTTAACACCAATTTAACATAATTATTACTTGTACCCCTTGGCTTCATACTGAAAATTTATCAATGTCTGCCTATTAGTATGGCACATAGCTACTTTGTGCCCTATCACTTGAGGAAAGGTCACTTCAGTATATACAATAAAGTATAATGAAATGAGAGATATAATGATGTTTGATGTTAGCATGTTTGGGAGAAATCAATGTATGCAGCAGAATGAAATTTAATGTGGGATCATATGTATGCTAACTTATACATACCATTAAAATCTGATCAGCAATTTTTAAAGTTCAGTAGAACCTCAATAATCCGAACCCTCTATTATCTGAACTCGCCACCTGCGAGGTGGTTAGAGGTATTTGCCACCTTGTTGAGGGTGAAACACAAGAATTCATGATTTTTTTGAACCTAACTGAGAAAAATTTAATATAATGTGTTGTTTTACACATGTATGTATGTATATAATTTTATTTTAAAAATATAACTTACTTTAAAATGACATTGTAAACTTAATTGCATTTTTTTAATGAACCTCAATTATCCGACCCACCTCTGGTCCCAATTAGTTCGGATAATCGAAGTTCTACTGTATGGGATTTCACAAAATTCTTTAGGGATAGACACACACCAGACTATAAATGTTCCCTAATACATTTTAGACATTTTGGTAGAGGAAATTTTGATTTTATTTTAGAATGATTTCAATTTCTCTGCAACTGTTGTTTCGTAAACAAAACATCAACTTATTTTTACTCTATGAAAGAGCAACACTATGTTTACTTTATTAACTTTTCTTGAAAATAATTACTACAGAAGTACTAAGAAAGAACAGCAACAAATTATTTATTTCTAATAATATATTTTAGTTCTCTGAAACCCCCAACAGATGTCAGACCAATGCACTTTTCAAATGTTCTAGAGTCCTCTTTTACCATAATACCTTTATGACCTTTACCTTCTTTTAATATAAATCATGTGACATTTTATAAAAATTAATTTATATTAATTACATCTGATTTGCAGATTCCTTGACCGCAACTCATGAGTTAGAAAGATTGTTTCCACCAAATCACAAGATTTTCAACAAACCAAATCTATGGCAGGAAGACGACACAAATGATATAATTTCTTCAAAACGTTAGTTATTCTTATTATTATTATTATTATTATTATTATTTTTTATTTTTTTTTTTAATATAATGATTTATTATTTCTATTTTTACATCTGCAAGATTAGATATTATTGCTGGTACAGGACAGATATTATTGCTGGTACAATATTTGATTATTGCTGGTACAGGAGAGAGGGAATAGCCAATTTTCTCATCCAATCAATGCAATTTTTAATTGGAAACATGCTTAATCTTTTAAAAATAATAATTTTGTTATCCTCCTCTTATTATTATTATTTTTTTTTTCTTTGGGGTTTTAGTCCCGTTCGACTGCTTAGGCCATTACAGGACAGGGGTTATCCGACCACTTTACTCATCTACTCGATGAGATCATTAGTGTGAAACATGACTCACCCCTCCGGGATTCGAACTCACGTTGGGGTTTTTTTGTTTTTTTTTTGGTTATTTTTACAATTTTTTGCTCTCATTTTCAATTCTTGGGTGATGAATGATATTGTTAATAAGACCAAAGAAAAGTGACAGGGAAATTAAATAATTATGTTTTTTTTACTACAATTCCAAGATTAATTACGTCCAACTTCAAGTTTAACTTTTTTTTGTGTTAAATTAAGCTTAATTTCAGTAAGTTTAAGTTAGAATAATTACCAAGATGTGTTATTTAGTGAATTCTAAGCCTTGAAAGATGTTATTTTCAAATTTATTATCACTAGAACAAGTATATGGGTGATTCTCAAACTACGGGCAATTTTGTTCTAGTTTTAAGAGAGAAAATTTGGATGTACGTCCTTTGAGACACGGTCACCATCGAAAGACCTAGACCTTAATTTCAATTCTATCCACGCAAGCTTACGACCTGTTTATAACAGAATATAAAATTTGTAATTACAGTAATAAAAATTTAATTACCGTCATTTTATTTACAATTACGGTAATTACACACTTTTAAGTACGGTAATTACATTTGATCATTGAATATTAAATTAGAGCCAAATAAATAACACTACACAAATATCCAAGTTTTTCCTTAAACAGCAATTTAAGAGCTAAAAAATAAGCCTGGTTTCATAAATATAGTATTTTATAATACTGATTTAAATTCAAATACGGTAATTACACGAACAAAGGTACGCACCTGTTTGACAACTTTAACTAAAAAAAAAAAAAAAAATCAGGATAGACTAAGGCATTAGCCGCCATTTTTTCGCGCCTTTTCTTGTCAATGTTGCCAGCTTCTCTAACTACTTACCGTAAGCAATTTCCCTCGCACTTTAGCAAATTGTGGGCTCACTTTATTTTTGATTACGGTAATTACAAAAAAACATTGGACAGATTTTAAAGTCCTGTACACCAACTGTACATCAGTAAATATTTATAAAAACTTATTTTATTTAAGATTAAACTGTCCCCCATGAATTAACATTAAAAATCTAAAGAAATATGTTTTACATTTAGCATGAGACAACTATTTCGGTTAATTTCCTATTTTGGGACAAATACGGTAATTACATAATTGCATTATGTTTGAATTTTGAATTATCCATATTTCAATAAATATGACTTCATAATATTTTTTTCTTTCTGAGATTTGTTAATTATAGTAATTTTAAGCTAAAACAGAGAAAATCTGGGCAGATAGGAAACATACTGGTGAAATAATACACTGGGACACAATTTATTGCCCCTAGTTTGAGAATCACCCATATTTTTTATAAGGGGAGATATGGTTCCTAGGGAACCATATTATCTCCCCCAAATTTACCAGCGGAATCCCAGAGAGGTGAAACATGCTTCACACTGATGATTTCATCGAGTAGATGAGTAAAGTGGGCAATCCCACTGTCCTTTAATAACCAAATAATATGTTGATGGACAGATTTGTAAAAGTAACATTAAAGACAGCTATGGTTGCCAAATCATCCTTTTCACCTCCACAACACATGCAGCTTGAGCTAGCTGCTTTTCCTATTCTTTGAAGGTACATGCGGAACAGTCAGTGACCTGACAATAACTGTGACAGATAGAAGTTAACCTCTCCATCAGTGGCGATGGTAAGGCTTTGAACCAGAAAACCTTTGAGTGACAAGGTCAAACAGTAGCAATGAGCTGCTTGGGACCCTATTCATCCTCTTTAGTTGTTATTATATAGTAAATTCATTAATTTATTTTTTTATTTAATTTTCAGTGGGTAGTCAGTACGAATCATTGACTCGTTTACATGAGATGTATGAGAATCGTTTGAGAAGAACAGTTGAAGCAAAAGTGAGTCGATCTCACTCCCTCATGTTATCTAATATACTGCAAGATTCCAGCGATTACGATACTAATAGTATTGCAAGTGAGCCTGCATATCTGCCTGTATGTATTCATTCATTTAATGTATTATCTTTAAAAAAAATCTAATTTGAAACAGCCACTATTAATTGATTAAAAATTAAAAGAATTAACATTAGCTTTAGAGGACAATATCTTAGAGCTAAACCTTAGGTGTAAACTACACCATGCCAAATTTTTATGAAAACAGTAAAACCTTATTATAACAAAAGTCACTTACAACGGACACGGACAGGTAAAAAACATAATAATAAATGTTGCTTATTTTTAGCTGGTTATATCATTATCACTTTCTGCACCACATTGATTTTCCAAAGATATTTATAGCAAACAAACCCGAAAATAAAGCCTTTTTTTCTCTATTTCATGGAAAAGCATTGAATCATAGGTGTTTTTGGACATTGAATTCACCTATCAAAATTTCAATGTGTTTCCATCAAGTGGAGAAAACCAGTATATATTTGTCTAATTGATATAGTAGATGGATATTAAGGTAGGAAATTAGGAAACGTTAATCCATATTGATAACCATTTGGTCCACTAGGAAATCTGATTTCATTTCACATAAAATTTAGAACTTCTATCAGCGAAATATAGTACTACTTTGAATAAAAGTAAAAACCAATCTATCACCTACCATAGTTTTACTTCCTGGCACGATATTTGAGAGCGTCACAATTTTTCGTGTGGTTTTTATGTGCAACAGAAATTTCTTCTGTACCACAAAACTAAGACAGCTATACATGTTAAAATAAATGATTTTTCAAACTTACGAATCTGAAGTAGGACCTTCTTCTTGTAAATATGAAAGCAGTGTATATCAACACTTACTTTCCTAGTAAACATAATATGTTTAAGGCCGTTAAATTTTAGTAGACATAAAATAAACTATTTTTACTGTACTTTTATTGATGTACACCTTTTTGTATTATTATTTGAAAAAATTATTTGTTATAAACAAATGTTAAATGTTTAATGGTCTGTTATAATAAGGTTCTACTTTATGACCAAACTGTATTTTTATAGAGTCCTTTTCCTCGAGATAGGTGTAAACTTAACGTAATTCTATTGGCACTAACTTTTAATTTGTTAAAGTTATGCCTTAGTGTTATATACTTCAAGAAAGAACATAAAGGTTTGCACTATGTCCAAATTTCAATATTTGCTGAAAAAATATTGACAATGTAGTTTATCTCCTAGGTATACAGATATAATTGTATAACAGTAACATTGTCTGAGTTAATAAAAATGAATATCTTATATTTACATACAGTAGAGCATCGTTTATCCGAATGTCAGTTATCCGAACGTTGAATTATCCGAACTGGCATCATGAAAAAAAAAAAAAAAAAATCATTCGCTAAATATATTCCAAGAAAGTGGTGTTAGCTTTTTAAAGGGGTACCAAATTTCGATGAAGTCAGTTTGACGGGGCAGACATTAACATTTGTTGACTAAGAACTAACTTTTGTTTGTCCATATGTGGAATCATTTGCAGCATTTTTCCACTTAATATCTTTCCATTCTGTTGGTCAGTTATGTCCATTCTCTTAGTTTCAAATAATTCATAGTGAGGTATACACTGACTTAGTTAGAGTTCAGATATTTTAAGTAAAACTTAAAACATGTCGACAAAAAGGAGATGAGTAGTGCTTTCATTAAAGATAAAATGGAAATTACTACACTGCTGAAGAAAGGTGTACGGATGTCAGGCATTAGCTATCAAGTTTGGTGTTGGTAAATCAACTATTACTGGAGTAAAAAATAATTCTGTCTCAATCACTAAGTATGCACTCAATTTTGACAGTGAGGAAGGCTGTTTATATTGTAAAACTAGGAAAAAACCAAAATCCGAATTGTTGGATACTGCATTCACTTGGTTTTTGCAAAAACGGGCCTCTGGACAGCACATTATCTAGACCCATACTGTGTGAAAAAGCTGTCGAATTAAACATGAAGCATGGTGGTGACTCTTTATTCATTGGAAGTTCTGGGTGGCTGAAAATTTTAAAATTACGAAATGGGATTACGATTTGATTCAACCAATCAAGATTCATGGTTAAAAAACTAAGCAGACGAGTATTACAACTTTCTTTATGCCAAATTCATCTTAGGTGATACTACTTACATTGTTTTTCACTATGAACTAGATAAGTAAAACAAAGATGCTTTTTTCATAAACGTGGTTAGTTATTTTTACATCTTCCCTTTTAATTTTTTTAGTGAATTTCGATTATCCAAATTTTTGATTATCCGAACCACCCTGAAAAACATTACTTTGGATAATCGATGCTCTATTGTATTAAGATTGCTTATTAGAATATTAAATCTGATGTTATTAAAGATCCTTTAATAATTGTTTTTAACGTTGATTATACTTTAATTAATTTATTTATTGATTATATATATATATATA
>KZ651619.1:187655-222971 GCA_001010745.2 Gerris buenoi
TTTTTTTTTTTTTTTTCAGGGAGAGAATAAAAATGATTTTAAAATTCAGAAAGAACTGAGCTCCCATGCTTTGTTTAAAACTAACCCGAACAACCTCTATCAAAACGTCAAATCAATGTAAATATTTACTTTTTTTTTTATTTATTTACAAGTATCCAAATCTACTTGTTATGCAGAAAATAAGTACAGTCAACCCTTAACTTCTGGGCATTGCCTATTTGCAAGAATTTATTTGATAGTCATTTTGAAAGAAAATTGTCACTTGTAAGTCTATTAAGATGTTTTTAGAGCATTTCTGGAGAAAAGGGAGGGTAAACCCAAAACCTTTTTTTCATGTGTATTGTGAGTAATCAACCATGTTCATAAAACATTTTACTTTTTTTACCGTTTCGCACTGCACTAAACTTTTCTGTACCAACAAAACATCTCCATCCCCTTTAACTTTTAAACATATTTTTTTTTAAATTACCATGCCTCTTAACCCATAACTAGTATTGTCATATTTACTTGCGTAACTGGTATCGTTGGGTCAAATCGAACCCAAGGCTTTTTAAGAAAAATAAAACAATTAAATGAATAGCTATACTTTCAAATGTTTTATTTTTGACACTGTTTCCAACAGGTTCATAAATATTTTCAAGTATTTATAAGAAATAATAATTGTTGTAGCCCTAATTTAAAAAAAAAAAGTTCTATATTGTCATTGAAATATTGGAAAAATATAATTTCCAAAATTTAAAGGCAAATATTAAATTTTTGGAAAAATGCACTTTATTTTCACTTTCATGCATAAACACACTTATTATTTAAAAAAAAAAAAAAAAAAAATCAATTTATCGGTCAAAGTTGACCCGGATGTTGCAAAAGACACTTCTAATGCTCGAATTGAACTAAAAATTGAGGTGTCAATTCAGGTGCTCATTGTGAAAGAAGTCACAGAGTCTACACTATCTACAAGCTATAGCCACCAATTAGTGGTAATTTAGTGATATGCTGGGTCCATTTTGACCCGACGATACAGTTAAGGGTTAAATATAGTAAAAAGGAGCTAGACTCAAAGCCTAAATGGCATGCTATTTATTAAGATAAGCATGCAGAACATTTACAAGTTTGTGTGATTAATGACATTACATATTTAAGACAATCAGATGAAGCTTGAGTCGATCTCATCTCTCTCAAATCTTAAACCTTTATCAATACGGCTCTTTTCCACAGTTTCTATAAATAAAAGTTATCAAGTTATTTATTTATTTTATTTATTTTTGCTTCCGAGCTTACCGAAGTTAACGGAAGCATTGTGATCACTTTTGAGAACAAAAAAGTTTTATGCCCCCGATTTTAAAAATTCCAAGACAGAAATCCGTTTCAGACATCAGGGAACATTTTTGGTTCCGTGTCTGTCTGTCTGTTGGTCTGTGTGTCCGTGAATCATGAAACGTGCGACGATAACTTGAGTAATTCTTGACCGATTTTGATGAAATTTGGTATACATGTTTATTTTGCTAATGCTCAGAACGAGTTCGTTGGACAACGTTATCCGTTCAAGCGTTCACGCGCAACGCTCACGTAAACGTGAACTTCAAATTAAAAATTGGAATTTTCGGTCGGGAAAAAAATCAAACCATATCTATTCAATGAGACGAACATTTTTTTCAAATACAATTTTTTAGTAAAACCTACAGCGACACCTTACTCAGTAATGAGACGAACATTTTTTTCAAATACAATTTTTTAGTAAAACCTACAGCGACACCCCTTAAAATAAGAAAAACGGTTGTAGGTGTGTTGACATTTTTTTAAAAATTAATGCTATGTCTAATTGAAAAACTGGTTGCCCAAACCGGGTCTGATTTTTAATGATCTACAATTTTGGTCATAGGACATTTTGTCTCTATCGGTTGTACCCTAAATGGGGCAATTTTGGTTTTAATTTTTGCCTTTAAGCTCTCATATCTTTGGCAATTGTTGACCGATTTTAATTCTGATTTTTGGGCTTTAATCTGTCACTAATGCCCTTTAAATTAAGTGTTTGGTATGTTTTTAATTCGTCTTATTAATTAAGAAATTGAGAGTAAACTTTTTCCTGAGAGCCGTGGTCACGTAACCACTTTTTTCGATTTCAGTATTGTGTCGTATATCATTTGAAAGGCCTTGATTTGTACATTAAAGCGGTTTTATTTGTTTATTTTTATAAAAATTTGTACCCGTACTTTTGTACCAATTTGTTGGTTTTTTGTAGGTAAAAGAGGTTTAATAAATTTTTCATAATTTTGTAAGTGGTTTATTTTTCTTTATTAGCTTATTTTATGCCTTATTGGATTGTTTGTTTATTTCAATATAATTATTGAACCCAAGGGTACAGGGGTACAATTGTCAAAATTAATATTTTAAATAATGATGTACATCGTTGAAAAGCTCTTTAATAGTAGATTAATTATTGTTATGGAGTGTATATTGTTGTTTATTTTTTCTTAGGATAAATTGAAAATAACTGTTTTCATTAGTTTTTCGGATATGGTCACAATAAACAATAAAGTAATAAATCGATAATGCTAATATAACAATAAAGTACAAGATAGCATGCGAGGAAGCTATGTGCCACACTAATTGGCAGTGTATTTTTTTTTTTTTAGTAGTAATGGGATGGAAGATGGTCAGGAAGATGAAGAAGAAGCAGTCGTTCCTCCACCACTCACATCTGATCATTTACTTACCCTCAGTCGACATTCTATAGGGTTTGTATTTAACTTTTATCATTGCTACTTATCAGTTAGCATCATGTAAACCTGTTAATATAACATAATAGCAGCATAATCTCATGTTCTCAACGGATTATATTATGTTGCATCTGTCTGATAAAAATAACTTCTATGGTTAATCAGAGTGCTTAAAAAAAAGTATTACATACTTACCATATTGACCAGGGCAGTCCTGTTATTTTAAATTTTTGAAGGCATCCCGTTGGTTTTCGAAACTGTCAATTTGGACCGGACATTTTCCAAAAGGTCTGGGTAAAAGAAAGAACTTTTCGCATACTTATTGAGTTAGAGACGTTTCAAATCTTAGTAAATATGTTATTTACCTACAGTTTGCTTCTCCTCCAATGTGTGATATTTACCCATCATCGTTTTGAAAAAAAAAAATAAATAAATAATAATAATAATAAAATACTAGGTTTTCACACCAAGTATTTTTTATAACAAATAATAATTATTTAAATAGCCATCTCCAAATTCAAAATATTAATTGTTCTTATTAACATGGTATCAAAGTGAATCTCAGTCATTTATTGCACATGTTACTGTAATACTTATTGTAAGTGGTAAATCTTCACTATAAGCCCCACCTATATCTAAATGTCCAATTTACTTTGGGTTTTTCAAACTGTTTCTTTTTACATTACAAAAATGATTTCGAATGTAGCACCTCAATGAATTCAATCTTTTTTTAAAAAAAATAATTGCAATTAATTTTAACCTCCAGAACCCCCTCCCCCCTTGTGTAAGGGCTGCAATAGCTCGACGTCCCCCAATTCCAATGTCCCGTTTTGGATTAAACTTGATAGAGCCCTCCTATGTGTCCTTTTAAATTATTTTTCTCTGTCATCAGTTCATTTAAAGTAAATAAATTAAATATTTATTTCTTGATGCAATGATAATGGTTAGGCTTAACTAGGGCAGCAGCCAGCTGGGCCTAGGCCTGCAAAGACTATTGGTAAGACTATATTGTTGGAGTTCCTGGTAAAACAGCTAAAGTCCATTGTCAATTAAAATTGAGACGACCCGCCCAAGTCTTTAAGTTACTTGTTATTATTTATCAGAGGTAAAGTCACCCAAACTCTACCGATTAGGCTTGTGTATTATTTTTTAATTGCTGATGTGATCAAGTTCACAACAGGCGGTGGCGTAGCAAGTGCAAGCAGGGGACAGCTTTCCCTTGCTATAGTCATCCTATGTATTTCCTATTTTAGCCTAGGGTGCAAAACACCTAGAAATGGCCCTGACTTAAGATTTAATACCGTTAAGCATTGATTGTTTGGACTAAGTGGAGCAAGAATATAATATTATAGCGTCATAGAGGGGCGAAATTGGGATTTTGTCAATCGTTGTTGATTCGGTTCACAACAATGTTAGAGGGAACATAAACTGACATTAAATTTGAAAACACTGTCATAATTTTCTTTCACCCTAAATGGACCAAAAACGGAACAATATTAAAATTAAACTGATAGCATAAGAAAATAATTCAAGTGAAGAGCAGCAGTTATTTAAACACATTACTGGCATTGTAAGCACTTGGATTTTTATAAGATTTTTTAAAATCTAGATTAATATAACAAAAGGAAAAATAAAATATGGTCTAAAAATACCTTGTGGAAAAATATCTTTCATGCTAATAATGCCACTGATTCTGGATTTTAAAATGAATTATTTGTCTTTCAGATTTGATAATGGAAAAACTAAAGGAGGTGAGGATAGCAAGAATATGAGGAATGGTGTTCATGATCCTGGAGGCCCATGTAAGTTCTTTTATTTTTTCTCTAATATAAATTTATAGCTAATAACATGTATTTAAAATAAATAAATAAAAACAAAACTGTAATTACTAACAATAAATGTGGCTTTGAGCTTCAAGATGACCCATAGAGATGTTGAAATATTGCAAAAGTGAGCTTTTTAATTTTGCCTTTAGACCGTAGCACATTTTATATTGGTTCAGACAACTTGATTAGGCTCATTTGGATTATTTGGATTATGTTATTAATTTGTGTTAATATTAATAGTGGAATACTGGAGGAGAGAAGAATGGAGCTGGAGTGAAAATTATATGAAACTTAGCAGGGATATGTCTTCATCTAATAGATCTTATTTGGCCGCTTAGTAAGTATTCAAAATGAATTTATTTTTAACTTCAGTCAGGGCTGTTTCTACTAATTGGCAAGAATAGGCAGCCACCAAAGGCAGAAAAATTTTAGGGGCGACAAAAGGAAAAAAAAAAAAAAATCAATGTTTAATCAAACAACGAAAAAACCGAGGAAATTAGGAGAGTTTAAAAAAGAGTAAAAAAATTGATTATTTTCAAAAGCTTAAACTCATTATGTGTTTACTTTGGCTAAATAAACTCAAGTGGAGAATTAAGTACTGTTAAAATTAAAAATAAGATTAGCAATTCGATCTGATGTACTGGAAATCGAAGATGGCGGATAATTCAGGTCACTCGAAAAAAAAATATTTTTTTAAAATTTTGAGTAGGGTATCAAATGAAAGGTATTAAAGTGTAGATTACAAATATATATACCACTTTGGGTTAGTGTTTAGTGTTCGGCGCCATTTTGTCAAAAAACATCGAAATTTTTCGTGTCCCCCCCCCCCTAAAACCGTACTTGCGCTATTACTAAAAATATAGAAAAATATGCAAAATGTGCGGTCTGCTGGGCCATAGAAAAAATAAGATTAGCAATTCGATCTGATGTACTGGAAATCCAAGATGGCGGATAATTCAGGTAACTCGAAAAAAAATATTTTTTTAAAATTTTGAGTAGGGTATCAAATGAAAGGTATTAAAGTGTAGATTACAAATATATATACCACTTAGGGTTAGTGTTTCATTTTCGGCGCCATTTTGTCAAAAAACATTGAAATTTTTCGTGTCCCCCCCCCCCCTCCTCCCCCTTACTAATTTTGTTTCACAATACCAACGAAACCCTTTTTATGTGAGACTTCACGCCTTACCTATTTATTTTTAAATGAAGGCAAGGAAAGTACTAAGTAGCCAAAGAAAGAACCTATAACACTACTTAAGTTATCAGAAATATTTAAAATTAAATAAAATATAACAGTCCTTATTTGGTTACTTAATGTAGTTTTTACTTTAGTACCCCCTACATCCCTTTGTGTTAATAGTTATTTAGACAAAGGAGCATTATACAGAGTAGCTTATATTCCTTAGTCTAAATTACGATCAAGACAAAGGGATATTTATTCCAGTTTACCTTGGGACAAAGGAATATCACACTTGTGTATATAATTGTGATCATATCCCTTTGTCTAATCAACTAATGGATATTTGTTCTAATATTAATTCTATCAAGGTAATGGAATATTAAATATAAAACTGTCCCTGGAGTCTCAATGTCTTGGGGAGACAATCACACAAACCTTTGAAACTTTTGTAGAATCAAGGGGAGTGCTAAAGTAAAATAGTGCCCATAGATGAAATGAGGCGTTCCAAATACGAAGGGCGAACTCCAACATTTGGTGATTTGGAGAAAAATGTAAATTAATGTTTTAAAGCAATGGGCGAACTTAACAAAAAAAAACCTGATAAGATTTAGGAATGAGAGAAGTGGGGGACTTACAGAGTTAAAGAAGGGAGGGTGGAGTTCGCCCTTTGTATCCACCTGCTTATAGACGATTCAAACATCTCCTTTAAGTTTAAACAGTAATTTTTAGAGGAATTAAAGGCGAACTCAACACAAAAACTATGCAGGCTAATTCTTAGGCCCCAGGCGATAGCAAGTAAATAAAAAAAAAAAAAAGTTGGATGTTGAGTTAGCCCTTCGTATTCGGAACGCCTCAAAAGCAGGATAAGAAGATAGGAATAAAGTAAATAAGTAATTACAATATATTAGTTAAGAGAAAAGAGAATAAGTGACAATATATTTGATATATTTTGTTCTTACATTAGTATTCTTTCTTTTAAAATAATTACAATTTTAATTGTGTTTTAGTGGTCACACCGGTCATTCTATGTTTGATCAAAGGAATCCTGTTCATCACACAACGAATCCCTAAAACAAAATTTGCTAAAAATAATAAAATTTAAATCTTTCAACCAAATCATTTAATAAAAAAAAAGAAAAAAATGTTAACATTAATTGTTTTTTTATTCCTATTTCTTATTTATTGTTGTATAATTTTTAATCATGAGTATAATAATTGTACATTTGTATATGATGTCTCTTTCATTTTGTCTTATTGTAAATATCCTTCTTTTTTCAAATTGTTATTTTTTTAAATTTTTAATTGTTGGGAAAACACGTAAACTATTACATCGTCTTTATTTATTAGTTATTATTATTTTATTTTTTAAACTGAACTTTTTTTTATGTAAAATTATTATTTAAAAAAAAAAAAAAAAAAAAAAAAAAAAAAAAAAAAAAAAAAANAAAAAAAAAAAAAAAAAAAAAAAAAAAAAAAAAAAAAAAAAAAAAAAAAAACATTTGTAACATGAAAATATTATAAAACACCTAAATGTAATTTTTTGATGTGAACAAAGATCATTGAAATTAATTAATCTCCATAAGATTTTTTGATGTCTTTAAATTTTTCTTGAAAAGTTAAACAATTAAGCAGATTTTTCAACTTTTAAGGTTTCTTAGGGTAAGTGTCCATCTGAGACTTTTTAGTATGGAGACTCGCTCTCGAGATTGAAATCGCTAGTGGACATGGGGCTGAGACTAGTCTCGGAGACTCGCCGACTCTCCGAGACTCGAGAGAGGCTGATGTTGCTCTCAAGTGGACAAGGTTCTGAGACTAATCTCGAGACTAGCTCTCGAGATTTAGTCTCAGATGGACACTTACCCTTAGAGTACTTTTCAAAACATTTCTACTAAGGTATTCAACCCTAAATAGTAACTTCTAATCCTTCCATTAAGAATCTAATGATCTTTAAAAATTGAGGTGTGTAAAGTTTGTTTTTTTTGTAAAAGGGCTTTTCTCAATAGCTTTTATTCAATTACAAATGGATGCCATAAGTGTCTGGGAGAAAAGAAAGATTAGGGTCTAGGAGTCAGTGGATGTATGAAATCAAAGTTGTTTGACTTTTTCATTAATTCCTTATTGGTTCTATCCACCTTTTCAATCAAAATGCTATACTGTCATATTTAGACTGGCATTCTTACTGGATTGTGTGATAGAAACGACATGTGGACACGTAGTCTAGTTGAAAGCTCAGTGTTAAGGCTCGACCGCTCTTTGAGGTTAGAAAAATCATTAAAATGGAAATTTTATTGGTTCTAAGCAAGACATCAAAAATCTAATCACAGCCTTCATTCATAATTTTAATTCTGCACAATTTGAGCCCTATTTAAACTTCCTATGATAAATAGTACAGGCGCCATTTCAATACAACGATAAAACTCGTATTAAAATGGCGCCTGTACTATTTATCATAGGAAGTTGAAAAAGGGCTCAAATTGTGCAGAATTAAAATTAAGAATGAAACCTGTGATTAGATTTTTGATATATTGCTTAGAACCAGTATAATTTCAATTTTACTGTTTTTCCTAACCTCAAAGGGCGGTAGAGCCTTAAGGAAAAGGGTGAAACACCTTATCACCAGCTGTTCTGCATCTACGAGATCTATAATTATCTTAAAGATCCTCCCTCAGACGAGTAACTCCTCAAGTGGAAAATTGATCAACTTATTTAGCTGACTCTGTGTTCATCATTATCTTCTCTTTCCAGGAGGATGATAGCTTGGTCATAAAAGGTGTATTTAAGAGATGATTTCTTAATCACCATTATTTGAATCTTATTGATTTTAATATTGAGTAATCTCACAATAATTCAATTCCCCACTATCCTTCACACGTCTAATACTATATCTAATTCATGTCATCTTTATTAATAAAACATAGATTAATTTTGTGTTTTTAAAGAAAGAAAAACATTGTGGTTTAGCTATTTGCAAGTAAAATGGTCTGACATTGCAAGTAAAAGTCTTTGGTAAGAAGTCTTGAGAATGTTCATAAATATTGAAAATCCACAATCGAACACCATTTTGATAAATTGACAATAAATCTAGTTTGGAGATAGCTTTTAATGACGTTTAAAGGAAATGAGTATGCTTTACTAATATTTTAGCTCATCTGTAAGAATAAATAAAGAAATAAAACAATACTTTTCCTACTATAGGTAGTGAGGAAAAGTAAAAAGATGAGGTTTGAAGGTACTCAACGAACTCCCCAAGGATTTGCACATCTTCAAAAAGGATGAAGAAATTAAATGTAATCTGAAAATTAAATCGTTAATAATCTGAATGACTAGAGGATTAAATTGTGCAATAATCCCTGGAAGGGTGGAAACATCACTAAATTGAAATAGACTGAATAACTCAAGAAACCTCAGTTCTATACCTTGACAGGGGAATTCTCGCACCTCATAGCTGAGCGACACTAAAGGAATTTTTGCCTTCACCAAGATGACAAATGATTTTAGTTGTTCTTGATATTAAGAGTCAAGATACAATTATGAGCTGTGACTTTTAGCCATTTGATAAAAGTTTTGTATTTACGTTGTTACGACTATTAAAAATTAAACTTTGTCAGAAATATTATGTTCTTATTACAAAATGAAGTATTGTAAGCACTTGCTCTCAAATATACTCTATTAATTTTCAACATTTAAAAGACAACTTTATTTTTAATCGAACTAACATTTAAATGTAATAATTATAATAAATAAAATAAGATACTGATTCTCCGCAGTAGCTTCATTAAAAGCTAAACTGACTATCGACTGCATGAGGTCATCATGAATATGCAAAAGAATTGAGTGGAAATTATACTTAGCCAATACAAGGAGCCTGTATAGCTGTAGTTGAAAATGTATAGCTACATAGAGCTGTCACCAAATACAACTAGTTGATTTACTTAAATTAATTTCTAAGAATTGGAGCATAGGGCGTCTAGTAGAATTCACCTATAATCTTGATCAGGTGCTGGCCAACTTGTCCAGCCTCCGTATCCACTCTTCTTTGCCAAGTCTCTTTCGGCCTACCCCTCCTCTTGGCACCCTGCTGGTTCCACACCTGAGCCTTCTTTACCTGAGTAAATTCTCTTCAGTCCATGTGATGAATGATTTTACACACCGCATGTGCAGATGAAAGCTGGTCGTGCCTCAATTAACCTATTGTAGAGAGGTAATATATTAAATCTTTACATCAGAATATAAACTTTACACACTTTTAAAACAATAAATAAATAAACATAACTTTACTCTTTATCTTCATTCATTGAATAAAGTTGTTATTTATAAAACACATAAGAATCATACAAGCCTCTCAGCTGGCTTCCTCTAAATACTCTTCTTTTTAATAATATAATAGAGAGTTTAAACTTTCCATTTTCTAGCTTTCGAGCCCAGATTTTTTTTTAGTCATACTCTAGGATTTTTAATAAATTACCTGAACCACTTTAATCATTTTGATTCTTCATGTTGATCTTTGTTTTTAACTCATTTATTGTTCAATGTGCAAATTACCTTCTTTCAACTTCGTTTTATAATTCATACAACCAAAATACCAAAGATCGAATAAATAAATTATAAGTAAATTATTGTTTTATTGCTTGAAAACTGTAGTTTGTACTCTGTTTATAAAAAGTTATTATAAATGTGTATGTTATAAAGAAAATTATCTTTTCTTTGAATTAAATGTTTTTAAATTAATAAAGATGAATATTTTAAAATTTTCAAGTTTTTCAAAGAAATTGGTGGTTTTTTTGTGTGTAAATCTAAAAACCCCATAAAAAGCCCATGAGCATAAGAGCTCTAGAGCCTGGTTTACATTATGTCGATTATTGGCAATCAATTGAAAGCAGACAGCTGACTGGCATGGAATTGGCTTCGTGTAAACACTTTAAGCCGCTTGCCCAACAATTGCACTAGCATGCTATTGTCTTGAGCCAGTGGCATATCCAGCGGCTAGGACTGGAGGGGGCACATTCTAAGACAGTTTAGATCAGCAAATTCTTAGTCAGTTGAGGGGGGGATTCGTAGTGGTAACAAGAAAAGGGAACTTCTTATTCAACAAAGCCTCTCAACACACTCAAAAATCTATCAGTCGGGCAAAAATTGTACCTGGAATATAGCAAGGTGCCTAAACCCCTTAAATTTAATTGGTTATATTAAACCTGCAACACTCGTCATTCTGTTATGGTATGTAGCAGGTATAGAACCACACCGATATAATTTGTGGCTAAAAATATAGCCCCTTAAATTTCGTCGGTTATATTAAACCCGCAATACACGTGGGTTTTTTTCACTCAAAAACAATTTGTATCCGGAATACAGCAACATGCAGGAGGTATTTTGTCACTCACGAATTATTAAAAAAATATAGCCCCTTCAATTTCGTCCGTTATATTAAACCCGCAATACACGTGGACTTTACACTCAAAAAACAATTTTTATCCGGAATACAGCAACATGCAGGAGGTAGTTCGATTTCACGAATTATTTAAAAAAAAAAAATAGTCCCTTAAATACCATCAGTTATATTAAAACCGCAATACACGTGGGTTCTTTTTTTCCACTCAAAACAATTTGTATCCAGAATACAGCAACATGCAGGCGCTATTTCGATATTCACGAATTATTAAATAATATAGCCCCTAAAATTTCATCGGTTATGTTAAACCCATAATGTGCGATGAATATGCGCAAAAATTGTAAAATTGTATCCGGAATACAGCAACATGCAGGTGGTATTTCGAAATTCACGAATTATTAAAAAATATAGCCCCTTCAATTTCGTTCGTTATATTAAACCCACAATACACGTGGGCTTTTTCAATCAAAAACAATTTTTATCCGGAATACAGCAACATGCAAGAGGTAGTTCGATCTTCACGAACTATTTAAAAAAAAAATAGCCCCTTAAATTCCATTGGTTATATTAAACCTGCAATACACGAGTTTTTCCACTCCATACAATATGTATCCGGAATAGAGAAATATGTAGGAGGTAGTTCGATTATCACATTTTTTTTTTTCTTCTGATACGTGTATAGCTGATTTAATATAGCCAAATAAATAGAGGTGTTTTTTTTAAAGATATCGAGAAAATCCAACTACCTCCTGCATATTGCTGTATTCCGGATACAAATTATATGGAGTGAAAAACTCGTGTATTTCGGGTTTAATATAACCGATGGAATTTAAGGGGCTACTTTTTTTAATAATTCGTTAAAATCGAACTACCTCTTGTATCTTGCTATATTCCGGATACAAATTGTTTCATTTTTTTTAAGTGATGCACGTGTATTTCGGGTTTACTATAACCGATGAAATTTAAGGGGCTTTGGGTTATTTTAAGAATACATGCAAATCGAACTACCTCCTGCACATTGCTACACAATTGACACAATTTTTGCCTAGACTGATCGCATATTGAGGGTTGAACAAAACCGAAGAAATTTAAACCTGAATAAAACCTTCCTGTCCTTTTGTTGTCTTTTGTATTGCGTTTTTTGAGTAATCTATTTACACAAGGTTTGCTCCGACAACTGGAACGCAGAAGACACATACAGAATACGATTCCACTGTCTGAATCAAGTGTCANTTTTTTGAGTAATCTATTTACACAAGGTTTGCTCCGACAACTGGAACGCAGAAGACACATACAGAATACGATTCCACTGTCTGAATCAAGTGTCACAATTTAGAACTGTTGAATTCACATGAAATAAATTCTTAAGCTTTAGGATTTATTAACGCAATTGTTGTAGCACAAATTTAAGAGACTACTAGTGAGGGGAAAGTGAACTTATTTGACTGAACTAAGTTTTGATGCATAAAATAATGATACCTGTAGAATCTGTAGATCTTAGTAGAGTCTACATCAGGTTTCTATAGCCGTTTACACTATGCAGCAAAACCTGCTAATGCAGTAAATTTATACAAAAATGCTGTATGCCATTGTTATTATGTATAAGATATCTTGATATTACTTTGTCACTGAAGATCAAAGTAATAAAGAATTGGCCATAATGTAGGTATACTACATTTGGTTATGGTATGTAGCAGGTATAGAACCACACCGATATAATTTGTGATAGTACTGCCAGAGAGTCAGTCATATTCAAAACTGTGAAAGAAAAGAGGGGGAGAATTGTTACAATAACAAAATAAATACATAGATGTAAAAATTCTTTTAAATTTTGTCGGTTATGTTAAACCCATAATGTGCGATCAATCTGCGCAGAAATTGTAAAATTGTATCCGGAATACAGCAACATGCAGAAGGTATTTCGATATTCACGAATTATTAAAAAATATAGCCCCTTCAATTTCGTTCGTTATATTAAACCCGCAATACACGAGGGCTTTTTCAATCAAAAACAATTTCTATCCGGAATACAGCAACATGCAAGAGGTAGTTCGATATTCACGAACTATTAAAAAAAAAAAAATGCCCCTTAAATTCTATTGGTTATATTAAACCCGCAATACACGAGTTTTTCAACTCCATACAATATGTATCCGGAATAAAGAAATATGTAGGAGGCAGTTCGATTATCACGATTTTTTTCTTCTGATACGTGTATAGCTGATTTAATATAGCCAAATAAATAGAGGCGTTTTTTTTTTTTTTAAGATATCGTGAAAATCGAACTACCTCTTGTATCTTGCTATATTCCGGATACAAATTGTTTCATTTTTTTTTAATGATGCACGTGTATTTCGGGTTTACTATAACCGATGAAATTTAAGGGGCTTTGGGTTATTTTAAGAATTCATGCAAATCGAACTACCTCCTGCACATTGCTACACAATTGACACATTTTTTGCCTAGACTGATCGCGTATTGAGGGTTGAACATAACCGAAGAAATTTAAACCTGAATAAAACCTTCCTGTCCTTTTGTTGTCTTTTTTGAGTAATCTATTTACACAAGGTTTGCTCCGACAACTGGAACGCAGAAGACACATACAGAATACGATTCCACTGTCTGAATCAAGTGTCACAATTTAGAACTGTTGAATTCACATGAAATAAATTCTTAAGCTTTAGGATTTATTAACGCAATTGTTATAGCACAAATTTAAGAGACTACTAGTGAGGGGAAAGTGAACTAATTTGACTAAACTAAGTTTTGATGCATAAAATAATGATACATGTAGAATCTGTAGACCTTAGTAGAGTCTACATCAGGTTTCTAGCCGTTTACACTATGCAGCACAACCTGCTAATGCAGTAAATTTATATTAAAATACTGTATGCCATTGTTATTATGTATCGGATATCTTGATATTAATTTGTCACTGAAGATCAAAGTAATAAAGAATGGTGCATAATGTAGGTATACTACATTTGATTATGGTATGTAGCAGGTATAGAACAACACCGATATAATTTGTGATAGTGCATCACTTATAAAAAATGAAACAATTTGTATCCGGAATATAGCAAGATACAAGAGGTAGTTCGATTTTCACGAATTATTGAAAAATATAGCCGTTGAAATTTCGTCGGTTATATTAAACCCGCAATACACGAGGTTTTCACTCAAAAACAATTTGTATCCAGAATACAGCAACATGCAGGAGGTATTTTGATATTCACGAATTATTAAAAAATATAGCTCTTTAAATCAGTCTAGGCAAAAATTGTGTCAATTGTGTAGCAATGTGCAGGAGGTAGTTCGATTTGCATGAATTCTTAAAATAACCCAAAGCCCCTTAAATTTCATCGGTTATAGTAAACCCGAAATACACTTGCATCACTTAAAAAAAATGAAACAATTTGTATCCGGAATATAGCAAGATACAAGAGGTAGTTCAATTTTACGAATTATTAAAAAAAGTAGCCCCTTAAATTCTATCGGTTATATTAAACCCGAAATACACGAGTTTTTCACTTCATACAATTTGTATCCGGAATACAGCAATATGCAGGAGGTAGTTGGATTTTCTCGATATCTTTAAAAAAAAACACCTCTATTTATTTGGCTATATTAAATCAGCTATACACGTATCAGAAGAAAAAAAAATCGTGATAATCGAACTACCTCCTACATTTTCTCTATTCCGGATTCATATTGTTTGGAGTGGAAAAACTCGTGTATTGCAGGTTTAATATAACCAATGGAATTTAAGGGGCTATTTTTTTTTTTTTAAATAGTTCGTGAAAATCGAACTACCTCTTGCATGTTGCTGTATTCCGGATAAAAATTGTTTTTGATTGAAAAAGCCCACGTGTATTGTGGGTTTAATATAACGAACGAAATTGAAGGGGCTATATTTTTTAATAATTCGTGAATATCGAAATACCTCCTGCATGTTGCTGTATTCCGGATACAATTTTACAATTTATGCGCAGATTTGTGCTATAATAATTGCGTTAATAAATTCTATAACAGTTATAAATTTTGAAACTTGATTCAGACAGTGGAAATATATTCTGTATGTGTTTTAACTGCGTTCCAGTTGATGGAAAAAACCTTATGTAAACACAGATTACTAAAAAAAAAAAAAAAAAAAAAAAAAAAACCAGGAGGTAGGTGGATTTACACGGTGTTTTATCCTCCTGGTACGCTAGTGTATTGCTGGTTTGATATAGTCAAGGATATTTAAGGCGTCTTTTAATTTGTGAAAAATAACTACCTCCTTTATTTTGCTATATTCCGGATACATTTTGGGTTTACAAGAAGGAAGTGTATTGCGGGTTTTATATAACCAATGCAATTTAAGGGGCTGACGCACCTTGCTATATTCCGGATATAATTTTTACCAGACTAATAGATTTATAAGTGTGTTGCGAGGCTTTGTTGAATAAGCAGTTCCCTTCTCTTGTTGCCACTTCGAATACCCCCCTCCCTTAATCTAAACCGACTTAGAATGTACCCCCTCCAGATCTAGCTGCTGGATATGCCACTGCCTCGAGACAATAGCTTGCCAGTGCAATTGTCGGGAAATACGGCCTGGAAATATGTTCTTCTTTTTTGTTCATTTTATTTATAAATTTCTTTGAATTCCCGATAATTTTTTAGTTTGATTTTCACAAATTTTGAAAAAATCCCTTAAATTTCTTCTTTATTAATTGATGTTTCCAATATTTCTTCAAATAAACAATAATAAAAAGTGGAAAATTTATGCAAATTTGGACATGGCCTGCATATTTCCAAAAATGTACAATAAATTATAAAGCATAGTGAGTCGGTTTAGTAGAATTCTTAAAAATCGAACTTTAAAGAATCAATTTGTGGGAGCGAGTAAGAGAGAATGTTCAGTGTCGACCTTATGAACCAATTGTAGCAATGTAAGTTTATGATACCTCATAAAAAAGGACAAAGAGGAAATATGGACTTATTTTGTTGGTTTAGAGAAGCAGAACACGAACCAAGTTGTTTGTGAAAGTAGGAAACTAGGATGACCCTCTAATAGAATGTTAATGCTAAGGACAGTAGCGTAACTTAGAATTCCGGCTCCCCCCCCCCCCCGCAGCTTTTGAAAATGCGCCATCCTAGAATTTTGTGTATAAGTAAATATTTTGATGCCTTTTAGAATATGTCGCTAAGTTCGTCTGTGGCACACTCAGAGTATGGAAGGGGTAGAGGGAACAATACTATAGAAAGGAGATCTCAAAAAGTGGTTCATTATGCGACACCTCTATACTAAACCTCCCAAGCGTCAGTTTTTTTATCGAAATCTCAATAAAAACGTGAAATTTATAAGATGTCAGCTTATGTAAGTAATAAGTATAATGTGATATTTTCTTACGACATTTAATATTTTAATACAGTTTTCTTTATAAATACATTATATAATATGTACTTTAGTGTTTGTTGTTAACCGTATAATTATCTAAAGGCAGTTACGTTGTTAATAACATGTAATAGTTCCTAGATAACCAAAAGCGATTTGAACCAGTGACCTCCAGCTCATTAAGCAAAAGCTCTACCACTAAGCCGCATAAAACTTACTATTTAAACAGTACATATCTATTTAAATATTTTAATTATAACTAGCTCTTTTTTAACCATATTTATTCTGCCCGTTGCCACGGGCATAACGGCTATCTTATATAAAACAAAATCGTCTTCTAAAGTAATCATATCAGGTTTTTTCTCTTTAAATATTTGATATTTTGACATATTTGACATTTCGATAATAAAACAATCAAACAAAGCACAATATGACGTTAAAGGTTTTGTTGACAAGCTTCCGAGGGCACGTTAGGACAAGGAATAGACCAATAAAACAAGGACCAGTGCCTACGTGATCGTGCTGTTGTCACTTTAGTTCAGGTTGAGCTCGCTTGAGAGGTTTAGTACATGGGTGTCACATAAAGAACCACTTTTCAAATCGCATTGCTCCCTCTACCCCTTCCTTACTCTGAGGTGGCACCTAGTTTGGCGAAAATAATATATTTTTATAAAAAGAGAAAAATTGAAGTTTGACATATTAGAATGTCATGATCTCGTATTTAATCTGTTACTTGGGTGCATTCGAGTTTATTATTTACAATTCCAGAAAAAAAGAAGGGGTCTATAGGGTAAAATAGTGCCTCAAGATCAACGAAATAAAGTCGAACAAATCTGCTAATTATGCCGCTCAAAGGTAAACTTTTCTCATGATTTTTATGATTGATTACTAAAAAAAATGTCAGTGCAATTTTATAAACAAACAATAGCAAAATAATAATATGAATCTTGCTTCATGCTTATAAAGTTTTTAAAGTTAAAGCCTGGTTTACACAATCCAAGTATACTTTGGTCCAAGTAATTTGGATCAAATCCACTTGTACCAAATGTTTGTGAAACTTTAAAGTAAGGTTTAAATGTTCAATTATACTTCGTTCAAGAAGTGGAACTTTTAATATATAAAGTAGATAAATAAGATAGAATAATATAGACTATACGTAGAGTTTAAGATAGATTGTGTGAAATGTTTTTCCCTCTAGAACTTTCCAGTTAAATTTTACTTCTAATTTTTTTTAAAAAAAAGAGGTAATAATATATCATCTTCTTGTAAACAAACCCCAGCTGCACCTCACATCTGTCGTTTTTTGGCTGCTCTTTTTCATAATTTGTTAGTTGGGCGCCATTTTTGTTTTTATCAGTCTTCTTTGATGGGACCCAGGGGTGTATAGGGTATTCTAGAGGTGTAAGACCACTACCGATGGTTGAGCTGTTTGGTGGTTAAAATTGTAAACTCAGGAAGTAAGCAAGCCTACGAAAATGGCTGTCTACAGATCCACATACGTCCCTATCCTCACATATGGCAGTGAAACCTGGGCTTTAGCATCCAAAGCAGAGAAGAGACTCCAGGTAGCTGAAATGAGATACCTCAGGACAGCTGTTGGAAAACGAGAAGGGATAGAATAAGGAACACTGCCATCACAACATCATTAAACGTGGATCCGCTTGTAGAAAATGTTAAGTCCTCGCAACTGAAGTGGTTTGGACATGCCCAACGAATTCCCGAAAATAGGTACCCTCGGCAGGCACTTGAAGCTAGACCAGAAGGAGGAAGACCCCGGAGAAGAAGAAAAACAACATGGTCAGACAATATAACAACCAGTCTGAGGCAGAGAAGCTGACTTGGAGTCGATCAGTCCTGCTGGCTCAAGACCGTACAGCCTACACCAACCGGTACACACTTGACGTAACTGCCTACACCAGACGTACAGTCTACACCAGCTGGTAGATGAGGATTAAGTAAGTAATTGAAAACTACTATGATCTTTTGAAATTCCTCGAATTCTAAGATTTAAAAAAAATACAGGCTGTCAGACATTTTGTAAGTAGAGAAAAGGAAAAAAATAAATTAATAAATAATAGATAAATAAGAGGTAAGAGATGCGCGATTGCTTCGAGTGCAAGAGATCTCAAGTTTGAATCTAGTAAACTCACAAATTAATTTATTATTTTATTTCTTGATTAAGATTTAGTTACAATTTTAACCACCAAATAGCTCGACCAGCGGTAGTAGTATAACACAGGTAGATTAAGAGGGGAGTTGGAAATCTTTCCGTTTTAAGAATTCTATTACCGCTGATAATAGAACTGTTGATGGATGGAACCCATCTAACTTAAATTGAATGTCACACATCAAATGAATCAAGTGAATATATAGAGTTAACTACTAGCCAGTTTACTTGACACATCAAAGATTCAAGTAAATATTGAATTAACTACTTACCAGTTAACTTGACACATCTAAGATTCAAGCGAATATCGAGTTAACGACTTACCAGTTAACGACGACAAACCTGTAGTTATGGCCATATAAAATACAGCCAATGCAATACATAACTAGAATTATAATAAGCCATTAGCAATAATCGTATACATAACTAAACATATTTATCCTTTTCAAAGACCTATTACATCAACTAGGACGTCACTTAAGCTGTAATAGTCATGATATTTTTCAGGAGCCAAGTATTCACCGCTGCCGATTTACCACGAAGACTACAAAGCAAAAGAAGTTAGTAAGAGCCTATAACTATAACTAGATTATATTTTAACTTATAACTATATATTTTATATTTTAACAAAAATTTTAAATAATATATTCAATATAAATTTAAAGCAAGTAGTTATTTACCCAAAAGGAATACAGCGCATGATGTTTATCATTAACCATATGCAACTACATATTCTTAATAAGACTGTATTATTAACAACTTATTGTTTTTTTTAATTCTCACTATTGTATGAGTGTTTGTTATTTGCCACTTTTGATATTTATCAGCAATATCACCTAACTATCTTAGAACTAAGGATATTCAACATCATAGCTAATGAATAATGCCTATTATAGAGAACCATATGAAATTATAATATAGGTATCATACCTATTATTTAAATCCCAGTTCACGAATCCCTTGAAGCATCATATGCTGAATATGTTCTATTAATTGTAGACATAAAATAATACATATTCCAAGTAGGTATTATCTGAAATGACATTATTTGCAATTAATATAAAAAGCTAAACTACATAATAAATAAGTGGTTCAGCTAGAAAGCTAGGCTGCTATACCGACTATAACTAGATTCGATTTCTTACGAGTTAAGATTTGTTTCTTATGGATGGGTTCATCAATTAATGTGTAGGGTGGTTTGTTTGAAATAGCAGCAATGTTCTAATAATGTTGTAAAAATATGTAAATAAAATAATAAAAAATTAGGCAATGCCATTTTTCTTGTCAAGTGTTTAGGTTTGTTCCAACCACACTTCAAACTGGTTTGGAACAGTCCTACGCATGCGCAACGGAATTCAATTGATCGTTTTTCGCTAATGCGCATGCTTCGTACAGTTTGAAACTAGTTTGAAGTGTTGTTGGAACAAACCTTTTGTCTTAATGTCTAGTTTACAAAGGGATTTTGATTTTTTGACGATTAGAAGAACATTTTAAAAAACAATAAAATAGCTAATTATTAATAGTCTATACTATGTACTACGAAATAGTTACATAACATTATACATTTTAAACCAAAATCACATTCACTCCATTTTAAATTGTAGGCTATATAATTAAAAATATAGTGTTAACTGTAAATTAATAATTTTTCTCATTCAATGTTTTTTCAAGTTAGAGAAAATGGTGGCAAGTATATACCTGGATGGCGATGACAAAGTTGAAGAACTCAACGTAATTGCGGATGAAGCATACCACCATGAACTTTACTATATACTAAGCAAAGCCATCCATGAAATCAATGTAACAATTACTAAAAAGGAGCAGAGAGTCATTATGGGAGATATATGGTACCTCAGTTTGATTATCTAACAAAATAGAACTCTAGTAATGATGGAATCTAAGAATTTTAAAACATCTTTTAACTTCCTAAATCTGTGAGGGTGTCAGTATGCAAATTTAGTACCACGTTCTCGATATGAAGAATTATATAACATATCTAAAATTTCGGGCCTCAATATGACCCAACTATCATATTAGAAATCATATCTAATTTATAATGCCAATATATAACCAGGGATATTAGAAATCATAACAATGTATAATGCCAATAAAGAACTAAGCATATCAGAAATAGTAACTTAATGTATAATTGGCTGGGTCGAAAAAAGAACTTTTTTCGAAATTTAAACCACTTTACAAACTTGCCATTTAATGAAAAAAACCCTGAGAAAAAATGTAATCTATATCGGACCCCCTAGATCTCCCTCTAAGGGGTCAAAGTTTTGAAAATTTGTAAGAATAAGATTTAAGTAAATTTGTTTATTTATTTTTTTAAAGTTAAAAATGTTTAATGTAATAATCTGCCGTTGGTATTCTTTAAGAAAATACCTTTGTACCAAAAAAAAATGTAATTACACAAATGGCGTAAATAATGATTAGGTTAGAAAACGCCAAATTAAACGTGTTTATATTTTATGTTGTAACTCCTGGCTTATTTTTGACTAATATGCTACTAGTGATGCGGTGCATAAAGAACTCGCGTAGAAATGTGAAATCAACCGTAATGCCTTAATATGTTCTCAATAATGATATCAGGATAATATTTCAGCGAAAACCTGGCATTCTTATTCAACCTGAAGAAAGCATTCAAATTATTTTGTCTATTATCTTTATTTAATAATATTATCGCAGGCTCGCTACGGTCGCCTGTTTATACAGTATTTATATATGATATGATTAGGCTCGCTACGCTCGCTATTTATCGTAATCATTAGTCTATGTAATTGTAGGCTCGCTACGCTCGCCTGTTTTTACAGAATTTATATATAGTCGACAGTATTTATATATGGCTCGCTGCGCTCGCCTATTTGATTCGGCAATTGTAGTCAATATTTCTTGAATGGTTATTGGTTATTTTTGGCTCGCTACGCTCGCCTGTTTATACAGTATTTGCACGTAATCAATATTTAATACAATAAATGCAAGGCTCGCTACGCTCGCCTGTTTGATTTAGTGTTTGCAGTAAATATTTATTAAATAAGATTATTGTAGGCTCGCTACGCTCGCCTGTTTATACGGTATTTGTACACAATCATTGTTCAATATAGTTAATGCATGCTTGCTACGCTCGCCTGTTTATACAGTATTTATGGACAAACATTATTTAATAAAATTAAAGAAGGCTCGCTACGCTCGCCTGTTTATACAGTATTTGAACGAAATCTTAAGTTATGAATGTTTGATTCAGCATTTGTAGTAAATATTTATTAAATAAAGTTTTTTTATAATTTCGTTATATTGGCCACCATCTTGACAATAATATATGTAAAATTTTAATAGTTAGGTATTCCTATCCTACTCTTTAAGACCTTTAAATTGATGTATATCATGTCATACTGACTAAAAACTTTTTGTCCTCCACCTTATTGGCCGCCATCTTGAAAAAATGAATTATGAATAATTGAAAAATTATTGACTATTATTCTATATAATTATTATATCTATCTTTTATATACATTTAGATTAATGTAGGTATAAAATGCCATGAAGATTTTTTTTAATAGTCCACCATATTGGCCGCCATCTTGAAAATATTATGTAGAAAATTTTAATACTTAGATATTCCTTTCCTACACTTTAAGACCTTTAAATTGATGTATAACATGTCATACTGATTACAACCTTTTTGTTTAGTCGTCCACCATATTGGCCGCCATCTTGAAAAAATGAAGTGTGAAATTTTAGTAATTACATATTATTTTCCTCCTCTTAAAGGCCTTTAAAATGATGTATAACACATTATGCTCACTAAAACTATTTTTTTTAGTCGTCCGCCATATTGGCCGCCATCTTGAAAATATTTAGTGTGAAATTTCCAAAAACTATACAGTTGTCACAAATGCTGAGGTGCATCTTTGTGCCAAAATTCGTTGAAATTGGTCAATTTTTACTCCAGTTATCGTTGGACAAACAAACACACAAACACACAAACACACAAACACACAAACTTTTCAAATCCCAAGTCTCTGAAATAAAGAACTCACTACGCTCGTTCAATTACCAGAAGAGCTATAAAAATATGTCAACTACATTAAAATACTCCATTAAATGTGGATAATGGTAAAATAAAACAATTAAATTAAGAATCAAATAAATTATTTTGCATATATTCCTGCAATGCAAGGATTTTTCGCTCTTAAATTGCAGTAAGGAGAAAAGGGTGTAAATGAGCGTTCTCTTTTAATAGATCAGGGAGCATCATGAAATATAGTCATGGAAACAATTGATGAAAGGACTCCAGATCAATTAGGAAAATTGGAATTAAGGAATGAATAGGATCTCAAAACTGTTAAAGCTAAAGTCAAGGAAAATGTAGGTGTCACAGGAACACCACTTACTTTATCTATACTACAGTAACACGTGAGGTAACACGTTTGTGGCAAATATTCTGAAAATAATTAACCAAATAAGAATATCTCTTCCAACTTTGGCATAAGTCACTGTAAAAACATGTTTTTCTAACAGAACAGCTACAATGATAGCCTCCACGACCCTTTTTGATGGAAGCATTTTAGATCGTAGTAAAGATCGCAGGGATAAGCAAGTCAAATATTGTTGAAAAGGAAAAGCTGAAATAAGTTTTACCGGGGTATGCTTTGATGGCAAAAAGGACGAAGTAGTGAAAATCACAAAGAAAGGTTTACAGATCCATAAAACAATCGAGGAAGAGGAACGTGTCGTGCTTCTCCTAAAACCACGAACTAAATATTTGGACTTTATAACTCCGTGAAGTGGAACTGCTGGAATTTAATTGTTTTCAATTTTTAAGTGTTTAAAAGAAAAAAATCATTGAGGGGTGAGATTTGTTGGCATTTGGCTTTGATGGCACTAATTTAAATACTGGTATAAGAAGAGGTGTCATAAGAGTGGTAGAATCCAGACTCGGAAGATCTCGACAATGGTAAATATGTCTCCATAAAGCAATGAGTTGTCACTTTGGCATCTAAAAGAACATTTGGATGGCAAGATTAAAGTCCAAATACATATTTTGGGCCAATAGGATTAGAGCTTGGCCTATGAGAAAACAAGACAGCGATCGATTTTGAGCATTTTCATAGTAGCATTACATTTTTTTGATGAAAAAATATATATATCTTAGAAAGGATGGAAGCCCTCCCTGCAAGAATCGAGAATTTTGAAAACAAGGAGGTAAGGTTTTTCAAAATTACTAAAATCAATTATGATACCTCAAACTACGCTGAAATGATTGACTGGAGCACTATAAAAGTGACTGATTCGCCGCTAACAAGAGTTATTTCTATAGATGACGTCACAGCAGCAGTATTAGACGGTCGAATGTTGAGCTCGACTTGAATTTCCTCATAGTGAATCCAAGTAATTTTTATTTTTATTTGTAGCATAAGTCAAAAGTCAAAAATAAGCCAGTAAACTTTTACTGCTACTTTTACCTCATAAACATAAACATATTTGAAACCATACAATATGAAATAAAGAACCTATATAAGAAATAGAATATCCTAATTCTAATTGTTATATATTATATTATATCACAAACATCTTCTGCACTCCTTAAATGATATTCCAGTTCTCATATTTCATTAGGTGTTTTATTGCAATTTGTTGAACTACCAAGTTATTGGGAATGATTAATTTTTGTAGGCATAGCAGTTATTTAGAGCATAGAGCAATGATCGACTTAATGACAGCCAGGTATAAAATCATTGAAGAAATACTACAAGACACCAAACAACAATTGAAATTGGTCAGTAAAAACGCTGAAACCTTTACTTCTGTCACTAAAGCCTTACTTCTTCAAGCACTTGTTCAGGTATGACTGCAAACAACCTTTATACATAAATTTGTCACGGGGGGAAAGAAAAAGAAAGATGAAAGATAGAGTTCGATAAGAGACTGATAAGTGAGCGAATGATGTTCAGTTTATATGAATATGAAATAATAAAACGAGGGGAGAACAATGGAATCTGCCAATGGATACCTGATGATATGCTCATAAAATGATATGATTATTTACTTATATTTATAATATTGTTTTTACAATTCAATATAAATTATTATTTATACAAAAATAATTTATGTAATTTCTTGTTTGTTGTTATACTGTTTTGCTTTAGATGATGGACAATCATGTTATATGTCGAGTTAAGCGGAGAGATGCATCAAAAATGGATGGAGTGATATCGTGGTGTGAAAAATCATTTAATAAATTAACTGGTGCTAAGGTAAGATTAACCGCTTCTGACTTCTTATGCTTTTTCCTTTCTCCCCCTTATCTTAATTTCAGATGAAGCATACAATCAAGGAATTTAATACTGAATCATCTGTTATTCTTCAAATATTTTAGGCTTCTGTTTCAGAACACGCTGCTACTCACTACCCACCGACAATTATACAGTCCACTTAAAATAACATAATACACCTACCTACCTAACTATCATGTCTCTACGTCTTAAATATATGGCGTAAATACTAAATTAAATAGTTATCGAACAATGAATATTTAAATATACTATAAAATACAGAGACAATAATGGAATTTAATACTATAATTTTTGTTTCAAGTGCCATGTCACATAGCACCAACGCTTATCTAAGTCGTACATAGACTAAGACGTACTCAGGAGATCTACTGTACTAAAATTATAGTTTAAAAATCTGGCTATAACCTTTATTGGATCCTTGTTACATTAAAAGTATTGTTTTATTTTTTTCAGGTTACGGTAGAGTTAGATGATTCAGAATACCTAGACGATAGTACATACGGCGGAGTTGTCATATTCTCCTCAAACGGTCAGATTTCCATTGATAACACGCTAAGTCAGCGGTTTGTAAACATGAAGCAGAGAGCTGGATCTATAATAAGACTCTATCTATTTGGACCTCCTCTCAAGAGGCGCTTTTTAACCTAATTAATTTTCTACATAATAATTTCTTAATTTATAAGTGTTTTATAATAGCAGAATAATATAATTGTATTGCATGTACATTTTCTTTACATTAAACAAAAATTATAAGTATACAATAATCAACATAATTATGTAAGCATATTTATTCTAAGTACAAAAAAACAACAATGTTCATCTTGGGATCACACGCACAGCAGTGGATTTATTTTCACAGTAATACAAGACCAGATATAATAATAACAATACCAACGTATAAATTAGTAAAAGCAATGTAGTAAGCATTTTTTGAAGTGCTATTCATGTGGTATAGAGATTTTAAAAATTATAAAACCCCTTTTAAACTAACCACTCCTTAAATTTGAGCGAAATAAGGGTGGTGTATAATACTACCCTTAAATCTTTTTTCTCCTTTTTATTACGGTCGTATAATCTTCTTTAACATTTAATTACTAATTATTCTACAGGTCTATAAATTAAGACATTAAAAAAATATTTACTTAATTCTCCAGTAAAATAAATTAAAAAAAATACATTAAGGACTTAACTAATAATATCTTAACTGTTATTAATTAATTGATAATTAATTAATACCCGCGTGAGGTTGAGAGAAAGCCTAAAACGAGGGAAAGTTCATTTATAGGAACGGGCATATTTTCCCGCAATTTAATCTCTCTGAAAAACTCCTCTCCCGCCATTTTAAACTAATTAAAAATTTCCTCGCTTTAAAATATTTAATATTCGGAGGCGGCGGAACACCGGGAAATACGAGAAGAAATTACCAGGTATGAAATTCCCGTCTTTTTGGGCCAAGAGATCTCATCCGCTATTCCTAATTCATCCGACCATAAAACAAATAAAATAAAAAATATCACAATTAACCTTTTATCTTGTAATAAAATCATTATGTGTTTAATATTATACATATTTACTCTTAAATAAAATGTAAAAGAATAAAAAATAAATGTATGATACAGAAATTAGACCAATCTTTGCTCGATCAATTAAAATAAGCCAAATAAAAAGAAAGAATAGAGCATCAATAATACACATAGGAGTTCTTGTATAAAATATAAGTTGATTTTACGATATCACTTCCCTATAAATAATGTAGGTTCTCATGGGTTTAATGTATTTAATCTACGGTTGATACGAAATATAAATGTTATCTCTGTTCTCTGTTTACATGCGTAGAAAGTGATTCTTTTCGTAGATGTATTCATTGAGCATGCGCGTTTCATAGTCGTGCAATAATGTGAAGAATTTTTCTTTTTTTCCGCCCTAGTGTGGAAAAAAGAAGAATTCTTCTCCTTATCACAAGACTAGTGTGTTTATTTACTTTTAACAAAACTAATTTGCTGCTTGTTTAATTAAAGTAACTGTTTATATTATTTTTTTAATTATAAACAATGTATATTTAATGATTTTCTGAATTAATTATTAAAATCCAACAATCGTAGGTAAAGGTGGTTTTACTACCCCCGCTGTTGCTCGGGTGCAAACTCCACACTTGCATTCAAATTACTACTTTCCGCACTAAACCCGTAATGTACTATTAAATTCGAGAAAGCTAACAGTTTATATTGATATTCAATTAACTTTTCCGTTAAGAGATTAGTCTTCTTTTTCCACCTCTACATCTACGTGGACGAATGTTGCTTGGTGTAAATTTATGCTAATCGCTGTAACCAGTGATAAATGCCGAATATTATATTATAAACATTAATGTATGTACTTAATACTTACTTAATATTTACTTTATATCTAACACTGGTGCGTGCATTTGATAATACTAATATTGATATTGAGTATTGAGTAATAAAGTGTTGCGAATACTATTTCGCTTAAGTTTCGAACTCGAGAAACAAACAAACGTTATTGGGCACGAATATTAAATATTTTATAAAGGAAATGGTTATTCACACAAGCTATAAAATACCATGAATACCGAATATTCGTATATTGATATAACTTCTGTAGAACCGGAATTGGTGGAAACAGGGAAATTCTTCTGGTTATAAAATATCCAAAAAATGTACCAGGGTTAGCAGTAGCCACTTAAAAATCTTTTCAGATATGTTTTGCTTCATTTTGAGCCAAATGTATGTGTCCCAATTTCTACTCTGATTCTTACATTTCACTTCAAATTTTTCTTATCATCTCTAGAACTTAATAATGTTAATCATTTGCATCCTTGTAAATATAAATGGTTCCTTTTTTGTGAGTTTTTCCATACCAAAATGCATTTAAATTAAATAAATTTTCTTTTTTCGTGAAACGCGTTTAAATCATCAAATGTATTTCTGTACTTACTGATCGTTTTGTTTGAAAAGCTATGTAAAATCTTCAGTGTGGAACTGATCAAGTAGACATTATACACAAGCCGTTTCGAGAAGTGTTAAAAACAGGAGAGATTTTCAGTTGATCCCTGGCTAGCTGAATGCCAGGGATAGTGATCGCACGAGTAGAGGATGTGAGCCAGAAGAATGCCTGACAAGGCACGCTAAGCCCTCTTTCTAGAATTACTTCTCTTATCTTGGCATTCCAGACCTATTTCGCCTTTTTGTTTTTTTCGTTTGGAATTAGTTCGCTGCACGCACTCCAGACAGCTACCCTCTAAACAAAACACCAGAAATACAATTTCATTTGAAATTATTGTTATACAGGTCAAGATGAGTTTTAATTCTGACAGTTTTGGAGAATCAAAATAAATATGGGGAGATAAGCCATAATGCAAGCTCGAGATTTTATCTCCTAGACGTCAAATTGGCTCTCTCTCCATATTGTTCGATTTGCCCATGCTATCAGAATCTACACCTTGACTCTAATGTAGTTCTTTTACACATAAAAATTGCCTAACAATCAATGAAAGAAATAAGAAACCCAGTTATTTGTAAGCCCATTAGTTTAAAGTAGTAGTTCTGGTATTTCCATCCAGGGATTACTTTTTTTGAAATGCAATCCAAATATTTGGTAATCTGAACTCTTACGCATTCATTATTGTTATACTGACACCAATGGTCAGTTCACTCTAATTTTTAAACTTTAATTCTCCCTATTGCCAAATCTCTAACATAAAACATCGAAGCCTAATGTAGAGATAATGGGGGTTTTTTGTCCAGAAGCGGTCACTCACAAAAGATTATAATAAATATCAAGAAGTACAGTTAGATTTATTTTACTCGTAAAACATCTGATGTGATCACTAGAACTCTTAGAACACTTAGAACTCTGTGGTAAATGTAAATTCCTCTTGTTGATTTTAAAAGAATAACAAGCATCATAATCATAATTATTTTAAATTAATTAATTAATTATTACATTAATAATTAGGTTAACAAATTTTATGCTAGTTGCTGCTTTGTTTTTTTTACTTTCTCTGTGTATTTACGTAGTATGTGTATATTACGTACTACGTATTATGTATGTATACTATGTATGCGTATACTACGGATTATGTATGTATACTATGTATGCACATACTACATATTATGTATGTATACTATGTATGCGTATACTACGGATTATGTATGTATACTATTGTACGCGCCACTTACGTACAAATGAAATAATTGAAACAAATAATAAAAATCATACAACGCTTACCCGGATTGACGGGAAAGTCCAACACGCCGGTACGCAGGTTGATGGATGCAGGTGGGGGGCCCCCGGTGTCTTCTGTACCTACGTATCGCGGAAAAATTCACTTTCGTTTGCAATAAAAGTTTAACCACCGAACTGCTGAGCTACTGAATAAAAGATAATAACTTCACGTAAAATAATAACGTAAAAACGGAAGGTTATAAAAACGGCAGTCTGACCTTCAGAGACCAAGTCTAAAAGCCAACTGAAGCGAGATGGCCGATGAGACACTACCTCAGTGCCCTATCGACCTTATCTAAATGAAAACAAAACTTTACAAATAATAATTCTTCTCTGCATACAAACTGGCGTAAACATACCGCCCACCTAAATTTACAAAGAAAATGTATACTTCCAACAAGGAAAAAAAAAAAAAACCAAAAGAAAAACTAACTTCAAGAAGCATCACTGCAGATTACTGGGGAGCAGGAAGAACGACGAGCTTGTTGACCGGCCGTACGTACGAACCTCCAGTAGTACGAACAGTAACTACCCTAACAGTCCCATCTGCACCGGGATGCACATCAGCTACACGCCCAACAGGCCAAGAAAGAGGCGAAGTCCTAACACCTTGGATGAATACTACATCATCAAGCTGGATATTAGGAGTTGCTCGAGTCCATTTGTTACGCTGCATGAGGGTATGCAGGTATTGGGTAGACCAACGGCGCCAATAAGATTGGTAAATCTGACGTAAACGAGTCCATCGAGTAGTTGGAGAAACTTCTTCGGCTATAGGAGTCTCCGGGGAGGCGATAAGAGCCGTTCCGATGAGAAAATGTCCAGGTGAAAGATAGTCAGGACCGTCATGAGGATCATTGGAAACTGCACAAAGAGGTCGACTGTTCAGGACCGCTTCAATTTTGGCAAACAAAGTAGACTGTTCCTCGAACGTAAGAGGAGCGTCTCCGACCAGACGATACAACAGACCTTTACAAGATTTTACAACTGACTCCCATAATCCACCAAAATTTGGAGCGAAAGCAGGATTGTAGTGCCACCGAACCTCCTTAGACACAAAATGATTATTAATGCTCCTATTCTCCCTTTGAAGAAGAAGATGAACTTCCTTGAGAGCTCTATTAGCTCCAATATAATTTCTTCCATTGTCTGAGTAAACATCACTGGGAAGGCCTCTACGAGACACAAAACGGTCGAACGCATCAAGGAAGGCTTTGGTTGATAGACCTGAGACTGCTTCCAGGTGAACCGCTTTGGTGGCCATACAAACAAATACGCATAAATATGATTTACTGATGGAAGACGATCGGCGCGTACTCTCCTTAATAGAGAACGGGCCAGCGAAGTCTGTTCCCACTTGATTAAAGGCCCTTCCAACTCTCACACGACTAGCTGGTAAATCGGCCATTAACGGTTGGGAAGGACGATTAGTAAACTTAAAACATCGAAGGCACGATTTAATTCGCTTTCGAAGTAGACCTCGAAGAGAAATTACCCAAAACTTCCTCTGAATTAAGGCTTGAACAACCCGAGGGCCTGAGTGTAAAGACATCTCATGATAATGGTCGCAGACAAGATTAGAAAGATGACACTTTTTGGGTAGAAGTAAAGGATGCTTACTCGAAGCACTCAACTCGGAGTTCTTAAGTCTGCCGCCCACCCTGAGGAGACCTTCCTCGTCCAAAAAGGGTGACAACAAACTCAAGCTAGATTTCAAAGCTTTACCAGAACGTAGCTCTTTCAACACATCAGGGAAGCAGATCTGTTGAGTAACTCTAACACAAAGGCTAACGGCATCCGACAGGTCTTTAGATGTTAATTTTCCTACCGTGTGAACAGATTCTCTACCGCGACAGTGGTTTACAAATCTAATTATATATGCAAAGACCTTTTGCATTTTACTAAAAGTCGAGAAACGCCTAATAACCTCGTACAAATCATTTGTACAGGTATTAATTGTCACCAGAGTCGTGACCGTTTGATCCTTTATCTCAGGAAGCTCGGCTATGCAAATTTCCGTAAATGGTTGAAGAGACCATGTTGAAATGGGTTTGTGGATAAAACTTGGTCCACGCCACCACAAACGACAATCCAATAATTGGTTAGGATCACATCCTCTCGACGCGATATCTGCGGGGTTTTCTTCTGAAGTAACATGATACCAGGATAACTCTGAAGTGTTCTGAGAAATATCAGAGACCCTGTTCGCAACATAAGTTTTCAACTTATGAGGGGGGGTACGAATCCACGAGAGAACAATCTGTGAATCTGTGAAAAGGAAAATATTCCGAAACTCTTTCGGAAACGAATTGAGAATAGATTTAATTAAATTAGCCAAGAGCAGGGCGCCACAGAGCTCAAGACGGGGAATACTGACAGTTTTTAAAGGAGCTACCCTACACTTTGCTTGTAATAAGTTACAATGGACTTCATTACCATCCTCAGCATAAAGGTACACTGCAGCAGCGTAACCTTTCTCCGATGCATCACAAAAACCGATGAGGTATGTGCTATCAGAGCAAGAAGAAATCTGTCGAGGTATCTTAAGATTCTCCAGTTCAGGGAACCGTTGTACTGACTGATACCACAGGTCTTGTAAACCAGTTGGCAACTCACTATCCCAATCAAGGTTGCGTGTCCAAAGCATCTGAAGAAAATACTTTGCCCAAAATACAACAGGAGCCAGTAACCCTAACGGATCAAATATACGAGCTATGTATGATAAGACCGCTCTTTTAGTTACCTGGCCTTCAAAAGGCTTAACTCTATAACGAAAACAATCAGAGGATGGGTCCCACATTAAACCCAGAATTTTGATGATATTATCATCCGATGAAAACGCAAGAAAACTTTCCCGATGATCTTCAGGAACGTCAGCAAGTAACCTTGGGTCGTTACTTGCCCATTTCCGCAACTCTAAACCAGCCAACTTTAGTAAGTTGACCATCTCTTGCTTAAGCTGCGTGGCTTCTTCAAATGAATTTGCTCCAGAAACTATGTCGTCAACATACATCTGACTAGTCAGCGTTTTGGAGGCTAAAGGAAAGAGGGATCCTTCATCTATCACTAACTGTCTAATACAACGCTGGGATTGGTAAGCAGACGGCTTAAGCCCGTAGGTCACGGTATTCAACTCATACTCAAGTACAGGAGAATCTGGGGTTGGTCTCCAAAATATGTGAATAAACTCACGGTGTTCCTGACAGATCCAGAATTGCCGGAACATCATTCTAACATCAGCACATAAAGCTACTTTATGAAAACGAAAAGAAATTAAAATTGTAGGTAGATCACTCTGCAACTTGGGTCCCGCCATTAAACGATCATTTAGAGAGCTTTGAAGATTATCAGGGAACGACGCATGAAATACAACTCTCAGCTTAGATGTAACAACAGCATGGTGGGGTATAATATAGGAAGACGAAGTCTTAGCTAAAGACATGTGACCCAATGCGAGATATTCTTTAAGAAAATAATTGTACTCTGATTCAAGTTCAGGATTTTTCGCTAATCTTTTTTCCAGATTGAGATAACGTCTCATAACTGTCTCTCGATTATTGCCCATCGGAAGGGAACCAGGTTTGAAAGGCAAGGACACCCCATATCTACCGTGACAATCCCTATAATGAGTTTTAACGAAGTGTAACTCACACAAGTCATCTTCTGGATCAGAAGGAGGAGGCTTTACTACTTCCTCAATTTCCCAAAATCTTTTTACTATGTCTTCTAAAGGAGCGACAGAAGTAAATAAGGATACAGCTGAGTGTTCAGCAACCATTTCATTTTGGACAGGTCCGAGAATAATCCAACCAAAAATAGTATGTATAGCAGTGGGATTGCCTTTGACTATCTGAGGTTCATCAGTAAGGATCTGGGAAAATACATCTGCACCGATGAGGAAATCTACTTTTCCAGGTCTATAAAAGAACTCATCAGCCAGTGGAAGGGAACAGAAACGCTGATAAACATTATCAGGAATACTCGTAGAAGGAAGGTCGTCGGCTATATTATTTAGCACGATTGCCTGAGCATGACAATTTTTACCTTGTTGATAACGAGATTTAAGGATGCAACTCACTGAACCTTGCACCTTAGTCCTAGAACTAGATATTCCAGAAACCTGAATTGGACACTTCGACCTCTTCAAGCCTAAACGTTGAACCAAAGCAGCTGAAATAGCTGAGACTTGTGAACCAGGATCTACAACTGCACGGACAGGAACCTGAGAACCGGAAGAATCGGTAATAAATAAACGCGCGGTCGCTAGAAGTACTTGACGAACACCTGACGCAGGCGGCACGTGACAAGCTAACGACTGGGCTGAAACCTCAGGTATGGTATTTAAGGGTACCTGGGAACCCTGATTACTATTTGAAGGCATGGACTCCGGGACAGCCGAAGTATCTCGGTGCAGTAAGGTATTGTGCTTTTTACTTTTGCATACACGACAAGCACTATTTGAAGTACAATCAAAGCGGTTGTGCAAACCAAAACAGCCAAAACAACGTCTATTTTGACGTAATACCTGATAGCGACGGTTCAGATCGTACTTTAAAAATTCTGGACAACTAGAAAAACCGTGCACCTTCGTTTTGCAAAGAGGACACTCTTTAGGGGAGGAAAACTTCACCTGATAAGAGTCAGAAACATTTTGAGAAGTACTAGCTAGCAGAGTACTACGCTTAGAAAAGGTTGACTTATCAGACCTTACTACATTACTCTTAGTTTCATGAGCAGACAGTTCGAAACAACGACTTTGATTCGTAACAAAATCAATTAGCTCTTGATATTTAGGAATATGATTTTCAGTTAGCTTATTCTCAAATCGACGCCTTGAAGTCGCGTCAAGATTATAAAGAGATAACTGAAACAAAAGGAAATCTAATAGATCAGGTACATCTAGTGCCTTCAGAGCACTAACTGAATTAGAATGTACGTTCAAATATTTTTGGAGATTTGCGTAAGTCGGGTTTGAGAAAGTAGGAAAATTTCTTATTTCCTGGACATAGTAGGCGGCCAGGCGTCTCTTGTCCTGGTAACGCCTCCTTAAAGCTTCAAAAGCTAGCTGATAATTAGCGGCAGTAAGTGCAAAATTAGAAATGACAGACAACGCAGGCTCTTCTAAATTAGATCTTAAATATTGAAATTTTTCAACATCACTAAGAGTGCGGTTATCGTGAACCATCGATTGGAACAACGAGAAAAATGAAGTCCACTCGGAAATTTTCCCAGAATATTTAGGAATGTTAATTCTTGGAAGATGGTTAGAAAATTTCACAGGATCTACTATTGCTTCGGGAGGAGAGGGGGTACTCTTAATAAGTGCAAGGTACCGACCACGACACTCATAAACCATGTCATCAAAGGCTGCTTGCACCTGATTAACTTCAAGAGCCTTGGACGTCTCCGTTAAACTATTATTTAAATCAATAATTTCATCCTGAAGAACCTCAAACTGGTTCTCGATTTCTGCCAGCTTGTCATATCGAGGACGAAATAAATTAACATTACTCTCATTCAATGTTTTAGAGTAATCGTAACTATTTTGCAGCTTAGCAAACAACTTTTTGCGTCTATCTGACCTGATAGAAAGCTCCTTTAACACAGGATCCGACGTTGCCATGTTAAAAAAAATTAAAAAACAGTAACTTTACCAAAGAAAAATAAATCAAAGAAAATAAATCTCCTACCAAGCTTCAGTAAAGGCTATATCACTTGAAATCATAAGAAAAACATTAAAAGGAAAAATAATTAATTTTTATGGCAAGTGGGGTCTCTAAAGAAAGAGAATCAAAAGATGAACATAAATTGTTCTAACAAAATATACGCTAAAAAATTATGGAAAGACACAAAAGGAGCAAGAAGAAATCGATTTATTTCGATTAGGAATTTAAATGAATTAATTTAAAAAATAAAATAAACAACGGAAGGTTAATCTATCCGGCTTCGAGACGTTTGACATCAAAACAATAACAAAACCAAATGATAAGGATTCTCTGTCGCTGAATACAGATGTGAGTAGGGAATTCAGTGCTACCAACCAAACTAAATGTCCCAACAAAATATACCTTGAAGAAAAAAATATCCCTCCAATACCGAACCACATTTAACCTCAA
>KZ651619.1:227726-285798 GCA_001010745.2 Gerris buenoi
ATATATATATATTTATATATATATATATATATATAGAGAGAGAGAGAGAGAGAGAGAGAGAGAGAGAGAAAACTTTTTGTGATAACCCGAAAAGAGGAACTGTAAATTGCACAATTATTTTTGTACGCAGTAAATCAAAGTATGTAATTTCACTACTCCAGTTTAAAACGAGGTAAGTCAAACTATACAAATTGCACCACTACCTCTTGAAACGAAGTACGTAAAATAGTGTAAATTGCACCACTAAATGTCCCTTTGTCTAACTTAATGATTGGACTAATCGATTTTGACACTTTTTGTTACATAATTTCTATGTTCCTTTGTCCTAAAATACATTGGACTAAATGTCTATTTGTCTAATTTGATTGTTAGGCTAACAGATATTGTATTTTCAATTAAGTTTTACAGAAGTGTGATATTCCTTTGTACCAATGAACATTGTACGATGGAACCATTGAAAAGAGATAGAAAGGAATTGGTCCAATTTACATAGTTTGACCTACCTCGTTCTGGAAGGCAGTGGTGCAATTTATTCAATTTTCCTTACCTTGTTTTGAGAGGTAGTGGTGGAATGTACACTGTTTTTCTTACTTCGTAAAGCTTCTTTTCTTTATTTCTGATTAAAAAAAAAAAAAAAAAAAAAAAAAAATGGTGCAACTTAAATAAATATACCCCACGAAAATACGGGTTTCAATATTTTTATGGATTCACTCGTTTTAAAGTCCTTTTAATCTAATAGTAAAATAGTGCTTTAAATAATGTCGGTCTGTCGTCTGCCAAACAAGTGTCACCTAAACTTCTGGACTGATTGGCCGGGGAGGACTTATATTAATGCTAATTTTAAATAAAATTTAAATTGTAACTCGAAACAATTAATAAATGGAAAAAATTGGATCAAGTAATTGTGTATTCGTATTTATTATGAGAAAAATAAAAGTACGAGGTGTACTAGAAAGGTTTGCAAAATATTAGAATACATATTAGAAAGCGATTATGTTTTTGGTTTATTAATGTTTTATGTTCTCTACCCATTTCTCCCCTATTAGAGGTATACAGATATTCTGAAGGGTTTAAAAGCTCTAGAAGTATCGGCCGAATTCCACACTACATTTTTTTTTTTAATAAAGTTTTTTCTACCTTCGGGAATAGAAAGGAATTCAATCAAACATTGAACTGCGCAACTATAGGGTGAGGGAGAGGGGTACAAAAAACTTACAATTTTTGAAGGATAGAAATAATAAAAACTCTGCTAATAACAAAAATACGATTGTATGATCAGAATTTTGTATTCAATTTTATAAAATTAAAAAGACTTTATTTTGATAGAAGCAACCTTACCCTATAACAATTGTTACATCAGCAGTTGCACTAAGTTGCCGCAACGAAGAAGGTCAATAAAAAAAAGAACTATTTAAATTTGACCTAAAGTATAAGGGTTTATATTAATCGATACTCTGATATATTAGTCTCCTTAAAAGAGGCTTCCAAGTAAAATAGGAGATTTTAGATGAGCACACCCTGTTAGTATTAAGACAAAGGGATATTAGGTTCTATTAACAAGTAGGGTGCGCAGCACGTATGTACGTGAGGCGATAATCCCAGGTTTCTGTAACTATTAAGTGTAAAATTTTAATAGTTGTATATTCTTTTTCTACACTTCAAAACCTTTAAATTGATGTATACACAATTTACTATGACTACTATGACACATGTCAGTGACTAAAATCTTTTTCTTTTAGTCGCCCGCCATATTGGAAATAATAAGTGTGAAAACTCCAAAAAAGTTACAGTTGTCACAAATGCCAAGATGCACCTGTGTGCCGAATGTTATGTTCCTAGCTATAATAGTAGTTAACGAATTGAAGAATGCCATCGGACAGACGCAAAGCACAGACGCCAACGGACAGACAGACAGACAGCCATTATATAAGGTTTTTTTCGTACAGAAACCTAAAAATGACTAAATAAATAAATTATTTAACAATAGCTAAAGAGAGTCTTTGTTAGTTGTCTGTTACTTCTTGTACTGGAATTCATAATAAGACATCGAAAGTTCCAATTCTAAATTCTTTTTTGTAAATATAGTGGTCTTTTTTTTTAATTAAGGAGTAGGTTCCTTTAATAAAAGGTTAAATAACGAGAGGGGAGGTAGGAAGAAGAAGCATCTAAACAAAAAACAAAGAAACGAAATAACAAGATGGGGAGAAAAAAATACGTTTTCTCAAAACAACAATGGGAAGAACCAATGTTATTACACCTGTTATATATTTTTATGCAATACTATAAATTATTATTGGTATCGTTTTGACTTGAACCGATGAAAATACTATTGATATTTATCTTTATACACAAGATCTATGGTAGTTAGGAAATTTCGACAATAAATAATATCTTGCTATGATACTGTAGTTCCTTGTTTACTTCAACGACTAAGACTTTTCCCTCGTATAGACATAGGGGATGAAGACAATCTTATTTATCTTCTAGACATTGTTCATAGATGGTTATTCTTATTCACACTTCCTTCACTATACTCCTTGTCAAATTTCATATTTTATCATTCGAGGACTTAACACAGAAGCAGCAAGACCTCACATGCAGGTCCAAAGTACAAACCTGGTTTAGGAATCCTTCTAAAGGTAATCTTCCCTCTTGCAGGCTGACAGATGCACATAAAGTGAGTACCTGGCTTAGGGGAAGTAACATTAGTTCATCAGTAGACAGAATGGCGAAGCCAATGATTTCCAACCTCATCCAAGTCTTAATGCATCACAACTGCTAATATGGAAAGAAGGGGTTTCATGGTCTTACTCACATGACCTTCACGCTGGGCTTTCACCTAGACTAAGTGAGTGCAGATACAGATTTCAATTAGATGTTCAGTTTCCAGTAAAAATTTCATCTAAGGAGACAAACATTATTTGATTACTGTAAGCGGTGGACCTGGAATAAGTTTATATATTTATTAGATGATTTTTATGGTAACTTCTAGTCCTGGTGAAAACTGTATATTTTGGGAAAAGAAGTCAAGATTTTCCAAAATTGTAAATTCAGTACTTCTATAGATTGTTTATTCCTTATGATATGTGAGAATGTAAATGACTTTTGATTAAATTACTATTAAGAGAAAGGCGTTTTTAGTCTAATGTACTTTGGGACAAAAGAATATCAGACTTCTGTTTTTATAAGGGGAGTAACAGTTTAAAGAAGAACAGTCCATACACATTCTTGAGATTATTGCTCCCCTCTGTCTTAAGTTAAGTAAAAATCTAAAGAAGTACCGTAAATTCTGTCAGGAGAGTCGATTAATATCGACTGTACACTGCCATTATCATTACATGATTTATATGACGTTAGATCATGTAATGATGACGTTAAAACCACTAGCATGCAATGATCTAACGTCATATTATTCTCCTTTTTCACAATGTCATGATATTAAAGCCATTTATCTAATGACTAAAATATGAACTCATTTTTTTCACAGATGCACTTTGGCATTATACCAACGAATGTGAATTGATGCTGATTTGATACAACAAAAAACCTATTACCCCGTTATTGTTTTAAGGAATAATATTAGTCAACACTTATAAGGTGCTTACAAGTGGAGAATGTGAAACATTGAGGATCTTTTAAGACATTAGCACATATGATAAAGAATAATGTAATAAGTATATGATAAGAAGTGATGAACCCTATTAACAAGATGATTCCTGTTACAGAATCCTTCATATCAGAAAAGGAATTGTGTTAATTTCAATCAGGCCAAAAAATGTTTTAATAAAGCTACAAACCATTCAAATATATTTGAATACCAAGTACTTCAATCTAAGCTCTCTGTAAAGTTGTGATAAGAAAACTATTATAGCAATATCATGAAACATTTATAAACAATTGATTTGGATTAATTTGGAACAACAAAGACATCTATTCATTGAATGAGTTATATTGCGTCATATCTGAGTTGCACAACTTTCAATAGACAATTACTAGAACAAATCCGAGATTTACCCTTGTAACGTTACAGAATTACTTGGCATTTTTATCATGAATACATTGTATAACGTTACATAACATTATATATTATTCATTGTCGATTTACAATATAGACATAGACAGGCCCTTCTACGCTGCATAAACAATTGAGCCAGAGGTTTTTACTTTTAAAGAGATTCCTTAGTTTACCTAAAGAAATATTTTACACGATAAAAGATTGCAGACATGCTGAGTGACTCCAATTAATCTTTTATTTCAGTTGTAGTCGAGTACACATTTTTTTAGTTTAATGAAAATATTATAAATGTTCTTATTTGTTAATAATAGATTTTTTTTTATTTTTTTTTTAATATTACTGTTATAAATATATATTTATTTAAATAGATTTTGATCGGCTNAGTAGGACACAAATATATATTTGCTTTTTTAAAGTTTGCATTCCTTATTGGTTTATTACTGATAAAAAACATTGTGACCCCCCGGGGAATCGAACCCGGACTCTTGAGATCGAAGACCAGAAATCATAATTACATAATGGGTATGCTTACTCATCTACAAAACCCTAAAAAGTACTTCCCTGTGATTTTTAATAATAATAAATGCTAGGCATAGTCATAATTCATAAATTAAAAATGTTTGTTTACAGATATCATGGGCAGACATACAACTATGTTCCTTCCTGGAGATGTTCAACTTAGTTGGGAAGAAAGATCTGACGGAATCCTACCCAAATCTTCACGGACTTCTCGAAACTTATAAGAACCACCCTAAACTCAAGGCTTACATTGCAAACAGACCCAAAACACCTTGGTAAACTTCACTACCAGTCATAAGAATCTACAATCCAGGAAAAGAAAAGTATTCTGTAACATCAAGTGTGAAAAAATAAAAGTCTGCTAAAATAATTACGCTCACTACTCTTGAGTTTAATACTGCTACAGAGAATTAAACATAAAAGTTTTAAGACACTAAATCACTACATTGTTCAAATCAAAAAATATATATTTATTTAAATAGATTTTGATCGGCTGACATTATCATCAATTAAAGAGTAAAAAGATCAATTAAAGAGTAAAGTTGGATAGATTATCCAGGTATAATGCTGGATTATTTATAGAATATCCAAAGAACTTATTGTAAAATGTCAATTTAAAACTTGTAAAGTAGTAGTAGTAGTAGTCTAGTACTTCCTACTAGAACGGGTAGGACGAACCACTTGTTCGAACCTTGTAATTAGGCCATCACTCAGGCCATTTTTACGCCCCGTGGTGGAGAGTTTCAGCTACTTCACACATCATACATTTGTACATTGTACCGCCGAAGTGAGTATGGTGTGGTCATTAGTAAGCTATATAAGCGAGCGTCAAAGCGTGGGGGAAGAGTCCCCATAAAGATTGTCCCTCGCCCTGCTCCGTCCTCGAACCATAGATACCAATTACACCATCATGACACGGATCGGACACACATCAAAGAGTGGGGGAAGAGTCCCCATAAAGGGTTTCCCTCGCCCTGCACCGTCCGCAATTTATTGATGCAACTCAGAATATCATGGCACGGGATCGAACCCACGACCTCGAGTTGCCTCGACTTATTGGTAGCTGAGCAAGCGCCTTAACACGCTTGGTTACCCTGGCTCCCAAAACTAGTACAAGACAGAATTATAATTAAGATAAAGTATTATTTACACTTCATAGTTTAACAATCTATGGAATTTTGCGTTAGTCTAGTTGCGTTAGTATGAAATGAGTTTTAGTGTAGCTGAACCATATAGTTTGTTACGTTATTTTGATCTTGTTACAACTTTTGTTTCTAAGTTAATTCACGTTTCAATCTTTTACCAAGAGCTATCCTTATTGATTTTCCTCGTCGACACTTCCTTCCTCTCTTTCTGTTTGCAAATGTCAATGGTTTGACTCCACATGTATTGACTGTGAACGCTTTGCTGTTATTTATCATAGGGTTTGCTTTTGGTAGAGAATAGAGATGTTAATAGATGTTGGTCTTTTTCTTCGTCTCTTTGCTTGAATACGGATTTCTTGATGCCAAGAGTGTTGTAATGAGTTTATCTCACCAACTCTTCTCTTTGCTAAGCTCTTGAATTCAATAGCTTAACTCATCTTAAAGCAGACTTTGACTTACCTTCTATCAAACTTACCTTCTATCTTGAACGCTGCATCAATTTTCCTCTTCAAAACGTTCATAAGTTTACATTGATTTATCTTTTCTAACACATTTTTAAATAATTGCACAGTAAAAAGAACTTTTTATATACTACGTTTTTAAATTTTATGTCATAAATCAAAAATTTGAAACCTGATAAAATGAAGATGTAAATATGGGACATGTTAAAACAAATAAAATAACTTGTGGATTTTTTCCGAACTAACTTCCCATACAGCAAAATTGGCTGAAAACGAACTAAATTCTGCTGAAAGATGAATGATGACTAAAAGTATTAAAATAATGCATTATCATTGTGTTCTGAGCTATTTTAAAAGTTTCATATGTTTAGCTACTTGCAAGTTTTGTACTAGACAAACAAACAAAAAAGCAAGCTAAAAAAACGTAGTAAAAAAGAAAGGTATTAACTATAACTTATCTGAATAAAACTTGAAACTAATCAGTGAAGTTATATTATCATTATGGGCTATGAAAAAATGAATTTATAAGTTTATTTCTTTTCTCTTTCATTCAAATAAATTATATTTGTATGCTGTCCGTACTAGTGGTACCACTAGTGGCCCGGTGGAGGAACTAATAATTCCCTTGCTTTTATTAATTATTATTTTTTTTTTTTTTTTTTTTTGTATTTTTAAAGAGAGTAAAATATGTTAACTTATATAATCTTAAACATATGATTGAACTAATTGATGACTAAGCCAAAAAGGTTTTAATTTGTGTTCTGGGTTAGTTATCCAATGCTTTTTGCTGCTTCATTTGAAATAATTTTATTACTAATACTGTTTATATTAGTCTATTGTAGTTCTCGGGAAAAAAACCTTATCCTACGTTGCATATTGTTTTGGTATTCTGTTTTAAAACGATAAATTTATAAAACAAACTCAATGTAAAATAGCTGACTTCGGGTGGCTTTATTAAAGATATATAAAATTAACGTTTTCATAAACATTGTTGATTTGAGTTATTTAGTGCTTAGTATGTTCTTTTATATAATAGACTTTACTCGGGTATATAAAAGAAATAATAATAGGAATAATAAATAAGGTATTCTCGAGGGCCGGTCGGTGTTGTGGTTTCTGGGTTTGACCGAGGTATAGCTTTAAAATTTCACCGCAAACAGGTTGGAGGGGGTAGGTCTAAAGGAAACTGACCACTGAATAAAATATGTTTTGCTTCCCCCTAGGTATTGTGATATATATGGTTTTCAGGTTTAATGTAGAGGTGCTTTTCTCCGGGTGTTAGGTAAAAAGAAAAACACCATCATTTCTCATTCTACGTAAAATAGGAAACAGGTTAAAGTAAGAAATGTTTAATCCTGAAGGGTCTTGATTTTACCGACACGTGGACTAATAGAGATGTTACCCTCACATCAAAATATTAAATATAACAGGAAGGTTGTATGTGGTTTATGTTACAGCTTTGTATGTGGTAAACACTCGAGATACGGAGAGGAACGTGTCCAAAATCCAACGCTCGCCCCTTCACATCACTAATTCATGTGTTGGCGGGGTGTGGTGCGATGGATTCGGATCATGAATCAGCCATGATTTACTAAGGTCATAATTACTAGCTGAGGAAGACAATGGCGGCCGCGTTGTTAGACAGGGAGCTGTTGAAGGTACATTATGCATTCTCTCAATACACCCCGAGCCTTTGGTCTCCAGACGAGGTATGCCGTTCTATTGTAACACAACGGGAGGCTATAAGGTAAAGCCTGTTCAAGATGGCTATTAATCAGTTAGTACCGTACTCCACCTCTCTCTCAACCTAAGCAGTACAGTATAAAGGAAATATTCAGCTATTCAATTCATTAAATAATGGCTAGGTATTCATCAAGTGCCCTAGTTTAGGTTGCTAGCCAAGTCTTGCATAATCGTTGCGGAATCCAGTGATGTTACTTATTAGTATTAAATGTATCAAATTCCTTTCTGGCCTCAACGGTATTCCAATTTCTTGGTCTTAACTGTAGTGAAATAACTTAGAATCAAGGATATAGACTCTAATATGTTATTTTTTTATATAAATTATATGGTATTGTTATGGAAATAAATATAATACTATTATGTTATTTTTGACATTTTCAAAAATCTTTTATTTATTCTAGTAAATTTAATTCCGCGCTAAAACCACTCTCGAACTTGTCCAATACACCAACAAGTTGCAACACCAACAAACTATGACTGAGAGTATTACATCATTAATTAATGTTTCAAGTAAAAAGGTCTCAAACAAATAAAATGTACCCTGTTATCAGCCCACATTCACAACAATGGTTTAAAATAAAATTTAATACACACATTGTCTTTAAAAACAAGATTTGTAGTAATAGCTATTTACATTCCTAGAGCAATTAGGGCGTTATTATAGGCCGAGGGCGAAGTTTGAAAGCACGAGTGCGTTTAACGCCCGAGGCCTGTCATAGCGCTTACTGCTCGTGGTGCGTACAATATTTTATCGCCCACCACATGTAAACTAATTACAAAAAACTATTTTGCCGTAATCTTCAAAAACAATAACTGCATATTAAGGTTAAATCATTACCAAAACAAACCGCAGTTATATAAATATTGATTGTTTACAAATTGAACAGCTGACGTTGAGAACTACTAGCGCTTCCTGCACGCCACGGCCCGGCCAGGAAGCGGCCGCTTCTCGAACTAATTAGCGGCCCTGTGATGATAAAGCATGCATTATTACTGACCCCAGGGCTGTAATATGGAACTATACAGGCCGCTCAGGATAGGAATGTTTACAAGTGGAGGGCGATAAAATATTTTACTAAAGATTATCAAAAAAAGACCAACAAAAAGTAAAGCGATTAAAAAACAATATAATCATTAATATTAATATATATTAATGATATAAATATTTTATAATAACAATTCATGACGTTATCAAACACTACAGTAAATCATTTTTGGTTGTAGAAAGAATATTAAAGAACAATGATTTAAATTTCCCCTTACTATTTTGTTTTTTTAACGATGTTCTTGGATTACTTTTACAAAAGAAGGTTTTTATTTGAATTTTTAAGATAAAACTCCGACGCTTTTGTTTTGTCGGTTTTATTAGAGGCTTGATTCATCGCTGTTTTTACTTCTCCGAGTAGTAAAATAACATTAAAAAAAGGTTTAATTAAAACGTTAAATTATATTTTACTTGTTAGACCAGTAAAAGTTACTTCTTTGCATTTTCTTCAAAATAAGACAAACATTCGCAGTATTCATGTTTTTGAAACATTTTAGAAGTTTTAGAGGTGCTGAATCCGCAGTATATCTGCAGGTTTATTCTGATGAAATATTCTATTAACTTGGATTTATTTTTCTGTTTTGTTTAATGTTTTTATAACATAGGCAATTAGATTAAATTAAAATTGTTAAGCCGTTTTTTTCAAGTAGCTATAACAGAATTTCCAATAACAAAACAGCCGTAAAATATTTTCCACATTCCATTGAATAAAAATTAATTAAAAAGAAATAGTACAACATTGTAGCATAGTAGTTATTCTGCGAATACCTGTTTCTTGATATAAAACGCTTATATAAATTCAAGCACCGACACAGACAATTCAATGGAACAATGTTTCCAGAATAATCTCTACAGATAAATGAATTCGTGGAATAAAAATAGAGAGATTTGCCCTCATAAGAACTGTTTTGTTTTTTCTGAGAACCTATGTTTGAAGCTCTACAATACTAGTTTTGCGTTTATCCCATGCATTTGAATTAATTCAAGAAATCTCGGCTTTTAATTAGTTACGATATTTTATGAAATCTCCAAGTCCTACGAATATAAAATAATATGTGGCAATGCCGTAATTTTAGAGTAGTTTTTTCCCTTTTTTTCACCTATGGTAGGAAAAGTATTGTTTTCAACTTATTTTATTTATTTTTTTTTTTTTTTTGAAACTTTGACTTTAAAAAAACTTGATCCTTACCAATTAAAAAAAGCGAAAAAAAAAAAAAAAATAGTTTCAAACAGTATGAAAATAAAATTATACGTAATTATGAGTAATACAAAAATAAATGCGATAAATCTTGTAGAAATTACAATAATCAAATAATATATAAAATGATCATTTATCTAAGGTTTTAATTATGTTATTTTCATCAAATAAAAGTAGGAAGATTCGACACCAATTATTGTTATCCGTATTGTTGGTTTTTTACTATGCTAAATATTGTAAATTGTTAGTTGCTATTATTTTATTGTCTAATTAAACGCAGTTAAATAGTTACAACAGTAACTGCTAAGAAACCAACTGGTATTATGTGACCATTGGTAGAAATTTAATTCTGATTTTCTTTAAAAAAAACAGACAAAACTTTTTGCTTACATAAAACCCTATATTTTCTTATATATTAATTCACTGACAGAAGGATTATTGTAAATGTTAAAAAGAAGACATTATAGGAACGTCTATGCCTCTGATGGAGGTGAAAAGGAAATATAGCCAAATTTCGTCCAATATAAAGAAACAAGTTTTAAGTTTTTATTACTCAGCCTCAAAGAGAACCCTAACAGAAAAGTAGATACTATAAAAGGCGCAATTAAAAAATAGTTTTAAATTTTAATTCAAATGAGAAGTTTTATGTTCACCCTTCTAACCGATTAGGTTCTGAGATATTTCCATATTATTAACGGATATTAACGGCACAGAACTTAATACAGTTCTTTCTCGGACTAAAATAGGCTGTCAAGCATTCAGATGCATATCCTGATAAAATTAAACGGATATTTAATTAAACTTTGCGGAGAGAATTTGACATGGAACATGATTAGATTTTGCAATATGGTTTAACAGTTTTCTCGTTGTTAAACTTAAGTTTTCAATTACTGATCAGTAAATTCTAGAATGTCCTGATTTAATCAGTATTACCCTTAATTTCTTATTATCTACTTACGGCAGTAAAAGTAAGCATTGTTGCACTGTTTTCAATCTGCAAAATGTAATTTTTCTTGATTCTTTGGTAACATGTCAAAAAACCACGCAGCAAAATATCAAAGTGTCGGCAAAATAACAAACAGGCTGTAACATTTATACTAAATTTTACTACAAAAAGGTTACTTCGCAGGTTATATAAACACTCCCACATTGCTCATTTTTATAAATTTAAGTGTAATAATTCTGCTTGAAGAACTAAGTCTCTTATTCCCAGAATCGGAAAAGTAAAAAATAAATAGTATTTTATTTTTACCTGAACTTTTGGACTATACATAAATTATAAATATTTATCTAGATTTTATAAATGATAAACCTCTTATGCTTGATGCATTTTCTCTCAGTAATCTAGGTTGTCAATAAGGTATTATTACTTTAATATCCAACAAGGGAACTCCGCCCCCTAATCGCTTCGTCCGTCAACCCCCGAAAAGCGGCCGCTGCCTGGCCGCTACACGTCGAGGCACTCTAGAGTGAATCATTAAAATTGATCTCATGTTTCTTGTCAATGATGAAAAAAAAACAAAAAAAAAAAACACTCATGCTGTATAATATCACGTTAGCTATAGAAAGTCCTGAGAAGGACTGATTTAGCGATATTTTTTTTTCAAGGTGTGTGCATAGTTATGGAATGAGAAGGGTGAGGTGAAGATGCGTGAACATAGTATAGGAGAGTGGCTGAGGTAGTGGGGGAATGCGCACTACTACCCCCCCCCCCCCCCCCCCCCAGTCAGTTCTCAGACTTTCTTATATACCTACTCTCAAGTTCTCCCTTACCCGCCTAATCTCCCTCACTCTGTCTACACACAGTTTAGAATGTCACTCTCAAGCTCCCCTCTTTTCACCCCAGACTACCCCCTTTCTCTCCTAACTCGCTCTTTCACAGTTTTGTATATCACTCTCACTGAACTCGTTTATTTATAAAACTTTTTTAATAATATAGATAGATATATTTAAGATATATTTTATCAACTTAACATTCTATAATGGCGAAGATGTAACAGAAACAATAGTAGCCATTTAATTAATGTTTAAAGTATCATTACCATTGTTAAATCTTATTGCTCTGCATTTATCTCAAGACCGATAAAATTAACCCCATGTTTACTTTAAGTTTAAAATGTTCTTCTTTATAATTGTGCATTTTACGGTTTTCAACTGTGGCAATAACAGAAGGAATTCTCTTAAACGTACTGTGTACACAGGTTTTAACAGCTTTAGAAAAGAATAACGTTACTGCTGACTCTGTAACCTTTACTGTATAAAGGTTTGAAAAGCAGTTACAATAAGTCCTAATAGTCCTAAAGAGTTTAATCTCTCTGCCCTGAAAAAGGCAGTAAAAAAGTCAAAAAGAAGAGAGAAGAAGTGTTAGAGCAGAAGTGATAATGTTAAAGTTCATCGGTTAGAATTATCAGTTTGGGTGGTGGTGGAGGCTGTTAGGGATTAAGAGATAGAGAGGGTTTGGTCCGAAGCCAAGTTAAGGTTATCTGAAGGGGCCTCACTCTATTCACCTGTCCCACGGGGGTATTCATTAGTTCATTGTGCATGAAGAGACCATCGTGGCCTGCCCTTCTAGGGCCCCGTCCAACTGCCAGCTCTACTGGCAACGGCTGAAAGGGTTCAAGGACCAGTTGAACTACGGCCAAATACTCCCCTTCATACAGAGAGAACCTTTGCCTCATTCATCCTCCTTTTTCGTTTTATTAAAACTACCGAAAATCCCCAACAAAGGAAGCGAATTCTCAATAGCCGATAAATGATAAATATATCGGTAGTAATAAACAATAATGCCATGTTAGATTTTAAGGGGTATAATATATCATACATTTTAAACAGCACTGGGACCGTAAATATAATCTAATAAATGTTTTCTTGGTGTGCGTTGAAATATTTTATTAGGTTTGATCAATATGGGATTAAGGAATGGTCGGTCTTTAAGCTACTTCTTAATGCTATTATAATCCTTAGATAAATATAAAGGGGTTTCATAGCAAACAGAAAAGGGTAGATCTCTCAAGCCAACCCAATATCGCTGCCAATATCAAACTGTCCTTTATTATTGAGAAATCTAGTTCTCTATTTTAAACTATAGGTATAAATAAGCTAACAAAAGTTACTTGTTATTTACACATAAACAGGATTAGACGAAAAAGTGACGACATTAGTAAATTATTTATTGTCGATTGAACATTCTAAATAATGTTTTCAAATTTGTACCAAATAAAGAATTGGTGAATAATTTTAGAGTGTTTTGATGAAATGATAATGTCCTGTGGGATTTATAATTAAATGCTTATTCTCAATTCACTTATGACGGTAAATCCCTACAATATAGGATGTTATACAATGGCGTCAGTGATTCTGATTTGGCAATAACTAACTCAATTACATTTTGTTATTTTTTAAATTATATTTATTAAAAAATTTATCATTATAAAAAACACTTCTAATTTCTCGGTGACAATTCCATTATCGAATTAGAAAATTATTAGAAAACATATATCTTGTTCGAACAGCTTGAGTATGATCAAAGCGTAGTTCAATACTAGTACAAAATCCACTCAATTCCCTCTTAAAGTTTGCGGAGAAACAAAAGGATATAGGGTGAACGCCGAAACGCTTACAGGGACAACTGTGCCCATTAACTTGCACAGCCGCAGCCTCAGGGAGTTTGCCTCAAACCAAACTGTTTCTCTTCAGGGTGAAATACCTTCGCTCACTCTAATTGTCTCTTAAAGAGCAATTAGTGAAATACTCGTATGATAAGTGAGTTAACGTACTCCGTACTAAAAGAGCCTCAAGCCATTCGGATTGTTTAAGCACCGAGTTAACAATTTATTAACGGATCGTTAAAGGTTTTACCTGAGTGAAACTCGAACTCTTATGATATACAGCATTGCAGATCGTGATGAATGTTTTGATTTTCATCTAAAGTATGATAGGTTTAGTTATAAGTCTGTATCATTAATGAGATAATTTTCTTGCATGAATAAACTTGGATACATATGATTTTCAAGAAGGGGAATTGTACGAGTTAATTTTCATCCTGGGTGTTTATAGTAATCAGAGAGAGGTATTTTAAGATTGTTGATGTTTTAATGCTAGACACAACTTAAATAACAAAGAGGGAAAAGTTAACAACAGTAATTTTAATTCTGTCATTTATTTTTCGGTTCAGAACTTTGTAGAGGGCCTTCTATTGGTTGTTAAACAAAAACTCGAAAAAAGAGAATTCATTCAACGACATTGTGGAAACAAAACGTGAGCAGTAGTGATTTGCACCAAACTTATGAATAATCAGAATGATAAATTATTCTGCTTATCATAAACAAAGAGAGAACATTACAAAAAAAATCATAAATTGATAAAATATGGGGAATTCAACAACGCAACGTAAGTCTATTCCGAAATTTATCAGAAGACCTACTCTGCGGAGTGTGGACGGGTTTTACAATCCGAGGCTATTGTGGTGAATGAGATAAGAGGGCGGCTATGTGTCAATACGGATCATTAACCTTCATCATCCGTTCCGATGGAACGAGCCGCTCGGATTTATTACAACGGATGGAAGCCCCGGTGGCTGATTCATCGCCGGACGAATCCACCGGCTTGCCATTCCGCTCCCAGATACTGGGAATACCCGTGAAATCTAAATTACGACTCGCAAAAGCCTCCTCTCCCCTTTCGGCACTCGAGCAATCTGACAAGGAATATTAATCAGTAATTTAAACCCTCCTCCCCGAAATTATTATTACATTTTGTATTCCGGAGAAGCCCGCTCTGGAATTTTAGGATTTCAGTAAACGTTTAAACGTTCAAGGGCCCTCAAGAGAATAATTGTAACAGTAGGTCTTTGGAGCAGTTTGACTCTGCCCGAATTTAGATTGCTATAAACATTAGGAATAAGTTGAGCTAAAGTTTAATTCCTCTTTTTTTTACTACACAAACAAAACAATATAATAGTAGAAGGGAGACATTTTTTGAATAAACACGTTTCGTGGAAATCCTCAGAGGTCTAATGCCCTACGGAAAAGGATGAATTACTGTTAAGGGGTCGTTAGACTTGCTAACTTGTTTCTCATAAGGACCTCTTAAATATTCATGTCTTGAAGCCAGCGGAGACCCTCCTCATCTTCCGGCCAAGAAACCACCGATAATCCTAATAATTAAGGAATCTCAAAACGCTTTTCCCATGTTTCCAGCCGTTCAAGACCCGAATATTCTTCTTTACTTACTCTCACATCAAAGTTAATCCGACTGCCCTTAAAACTGGTATGTAAAGATTACATTTAAATTACTCTACTTGTTTAAATAAATATATTATTGTGGTTAAAAAAATGGTATTATTTTGCTTTTATTCCTCCGCTATAATGCCTAATATAGTTTATTTTTTTAACCACATTCATTTACTTTTGCACCACATGCATATTGCAACCACATGCATATTTTGGTGGCAATTTCATGGTTTATACGTCGTCAGGAAAAGTTGAAAAAATTATCTTAAGGTTGCCTTGTTACAGTAATTCCTTCTTTGTACAATATTTAATATTGATAAACCATCTAAAATTCTTTAATTTGTTAATTGAAACTATCTTAATTATTAGTACACTTTGAAACTTTATTGTGATTGAAGCTTACAAAAGGTAATGGAATCAGGTTAACAAAAATAAATTGAAAAATATATATTTTAGGATTTAAAGTTAGTTCACTTACATATTATATGAAAGAGTTTTAATTGAGTTTACTTATTTATTTATTGAAGAATTGTAAAAAAGTGAGAAAAACAAGGTTATAAAGCACCAGTTTTACCTTCAGTTTTGGTTTAAGTGGCTTTCATACTGAAAAGAGAAGAGAAGAAAACTGAAGGAGACTGGTGCATTAACCTTGTTTTTTTCTCACTTTTTTTTATAATTCTTCAATAAATAAACTTGATTAAAACTCTTTCATATATATAAGTGATCTAAATTTAAATCCTAAAATATATAGGTACATACAGTAGTCAGGCGACAAGAGGAAGGCGACACATGTCTCTTTTCTAAACCAACCCATTACATTATTATTAATAATTACAAGTTAAACAACTTTTTATATACTAACATAATATGATAACTACTACTACTACTTTACTACTATCATAATATGATATCTATAACCTTCGAGCGGGCGGGCGCGCGGACGGCATCTACACCGCCTTTTTAAAAAAACACGCCCCCTGTGATTTTACAGTATTCCAGCTTAGAATGCTAGCTCTTCTAGGTATTCTCCAATTACAATTTCTTAGGTTTAATAAAACCATCGGTATACCCGGAATCTGAGCGGGCCGCCCTCACTTTAGTTTGAAAATCGACAAGCTCTATAGTACACACGTCAGTACGGTGTAGATAGAAGAGATTTTTTTTTTTTTTTTAATGTATTCTTATGCAAAAGAATTTAATTATTTTAAAGAGTTACGCTTTCCAATTACATATACATATTTAATACAATATTAGGATAGAAGAAAAAGTGTTAAAGGCTGCGTTTTTGTTTTTTCTATGACAATCCTGAAAAAAATCCGAAGGATAATCATAAATATGAAAACGAATAAATATGAAACAAAGCAAAGTTTGCTGAGTACGAATTAAATCCTGCTGAAAAATGACTAAAAGTATTAAAATAATTCATTGGCATCGTGTTTTGAAGTCAGTTAAAAATCGATTGCAAGATTTGTACTGGACAAACAAACAAGAAAGCAAGCTAATAAAAACGTAGTAAAAAGTAATATTGTTTTCACACAAAAAACACCCGAACTCGGTGGGAAGTGCCCCACGATTGGAAAGTTCTTGTCACTTGTCTTCTATCCCCTATCTGTTCAGTGTGAGGTGACCCTAAAGGCGATATTAAGTGAACTATTGGAATGACAGGGGTAGTGTGATAACGATTTGTGATATTGCGAGACAAAAGAGAACAGATAATGGTTTTGGAATCACTTTGTTGTAAGTTTCAGGAACTCAGAATTTCTTACGTAATTTTCTAATGGAGTCAACACCCTGTTGAACCTACAAGTGAAGAAACTATTCTTCACTTGTGCAAACATTTTTTTTGCTTAGTTAATATTTTATCTTATTGTATATGAAATAAGCAAAAGAAACAATGAACTCATTAACCGATATCTACATTTATAAAAAAACTGAGTTAAGACCAGTTAACGTCATTATTATGTGAACCAAGAAGGCGTAGATTTGTTCATATTATTAGATCATGTGATGATATAATATAAATATTAGATCATAAAACAATAGATGAACATATATTTTTCTAATGTTTTCCATTTGTTAGTTGTGATGGAGTTATGATGCTAAATTTATTTAATTTATGTAAAATTATAAAAATCTTGTCTTTCAGATAGCACTTAATTCTTTTTTTTTTTTTAGTATAATTAGAAATTAGAAAATGACTCCTATAAAATTAACTTTTAAAATAAAAGATAATGAATAATAATATTATATAAAACAGCTAGGGAAGTATTAACTTAAGCTTTTGTGTTTCATCTCGTTTATCAGTTGGAAAAAAGAGCTCTTTTTAAAAAATAAGTTTCAAGAAAAAGGAACGGTAAATGAGAAAAGGAGATGCTGAGCTCAAATTATCGACAAATTACCGTGAAACATTTTAATCAAATAAAAGCTCTCTCGACTGTTACGGGGTTGCGAAAAAGAAGTCAACTTAATTACGAAACGTTTTAATTAGGGTGGAAGTCCGGGGTGGGTGCTACGCGAGGGGCCGGGCCGGCGCCCTTTGTCATAAAAACTACCGGGCTAAAGGAGCTCTTGATAAAATTTAACGCTAAGACAGTTTTAACTTTGAGCTTATTACATTCAACAATTCCAACTCTCCGACGGCTTGATGAATTCACGCCGGAAAAGCATCCCTTTCCTTTTCCAATTCTTCATAAACTGTTGTAAGTTGCAAACTGAAACATTTGCCTCCAGGCTTTGAAATTAGATATTAGTTTGAGTTATATAATTTTTTTACAAAAAAATAACTAGCTAATTAATTAGTCTAAAATTGAAGATAAATTAATTTTACTCATTTTATAAAATGATTAAAAAGACTTTTTACATGTTTTAACGTCATGTTTTGAACGTATAAAAAATATCAGAGAATTTGTAAATTATCATGCCCAATATGTTTTAGACCAGGGATTCCCAAACTTTTTTGATGGCGTACCACCTAATGTCTCTTGAATTTTTCATGTACCACTGATGTTTATCCAGGATATTTTTGTACAGAAGAATGGGAGTCCTTCCCCCGGAAAACATTTGAGTTTTAAAGGTTCAAAAACGTAGTGTATCACATTTTTTTTAATGCAAAACATATTTAAATTGTACCAGACCAGAAGATGTTTGAGCATGATTGTTAAAAAAAGCACTTAATTAAAATAGTATTTTATTTAGTAAAAAAAAAAAAAAAAAAAAAAAAAATCATGAAACAACAAAGAACATCAAATTACAACAAAATAACACGAGTAAAACATAGAATATTAATAAAAATAAAACTTGTATTATATTTATAATACGTCATAATAAACGAATAAACAATGTAGTTATGCAGGTTAATGGGATGGATGTGTTTGCAATAATTGGCTACAACAATTTCTGAAGTGATGGGGCTGAGTTTTAAACGCATCATCCTCAACGCAGGACAGTCTGTTTCTATACTTGGTTTTGAGGTGTATAAGGGATGAACACACACAACAACCGGAACGTTTTATGCGGCGCGTACCACTGGACTCGATCCCACGTACCACCAGTGGTACGCGTACCACAGTTTGGGAACCGCTGTTTTAGACTATATAGAATGTTAGATAGAACAAAACTGGATGTTTTAGTTAGATAGAAGACTTGACAAAGATCATTTTCCTTCGAAATCCATCCCTAAGATTATGATTTTATGTATAAAAATTAAGAATGTTCAATCCAGCCAGGAGTAATATGATCTAGCCAGGAGTACCATGATCCAGCCAGGAGTACCATAATCCAGCCATGAGTACCATGATCCAGCCAGGAGTACCATGATCCAGCCCGGAATACCATGATCTAGCCAGGAGTACTATGATCCAGCCATATCATGAAATGTAGCTTCTTTTTCCTTATTACTATATTATTTTTAGTTTGATACAAATTTAAATTTCAATATTTTCTTATTCATAATAAATTTCTACATCTTAGTATACGAAATCGTTTTGAAGCCCGATTTTAATCATGGGCTAAGTTATTCTATTCACCCTAGTGTCAACTTCTTATAATTGACGTCTTCCATGGATATCATTTTTCCACTTCTTTTAAAAAAAGAAGAATGGCATAATTGTCAATTGGATTAATGTTAGTACTTAATTATGTAAATAATATAGTTTAAAATAAAACGATTTATGCTGCTGAAAATTAAGAAGTAATTTGACAAACAACTTGCTAAGTACTTGAGGAGAGGAATTCAATGCTGGGTGAAATTACGTTTATAATTATTAGGTAAAATTGTTTTTAATGAATTATCATCCTTCCACGTAAATTAAAGATTTGTTTATTGAACAAAGCAGCTTTCAACCTGCGTAAGGCCACTCTAGATGATCTTCGACATAAGTTAGACCCACCTTTTATTAATTTAATTTATTGCAACTATTTCAAACGCATTTTGCAATGCTGATGGCCTTCAAAAGGCTGAATGCTTCTGTGGCTACCGAGATTTGCAGTGCACGTGTTATTTATCATTGTCTCTCTAGATTCAGGATTTTATTTATATTATAATTTAACTTATTGGTTTTAGTGTTTAGAGAAATTTAATTTATCTCCAAATAGACCAAGAAATGGAAGAAGGATAGAAAGAGATAAATTTATAGTTCTTTTATATTCAAGAACTTTCTATGTGTACCCAGTTGTGATTATTGTATATTGAGGTTGGATCCTGATGTGGGTAAAAAATAAACTCAGTTCTGTGTCGGCAACGTTTCGACCTCACCGGTCTTCATCAAGCCTAAAATACAAATGTTTTATTTTCATATACCTAATATATAAAGTAACATACACTGTGTCCTGTTCTTGTGGATCACATAATCATAATGTATAACAATAAGTAAAATAAAATAAAAACCCTTGTCATAAATAGATAATAATAATCATAAGTAAATACCTAGTATTCACCTCGTAGTCATACTACATATCTCAAGAATTGTCAGCTGACTGTCAGATCAACAAATTGAATTTGTTTCGTCTCAAACTCGTATCTATAAATAATAAATTAATTGTAAAAACTATGTCAACGCTAATCAAATTCTGACTGTTCATAGATAGAAAGAAACAGAACCAACAATCGTAATATTGCACATACCCTATCATTAGATATTGTCGTCGTAATAATAAGTACAAAATACCAATCTCCATCATCACATCTTAGTTATTAGATTACTGTAACAGCCGATCACTAATTCTAATATCACAGTATGAAATAACAAATAACATAAAAACAAAACGTAAAAAAACAATTAATTGGTAACAAGCTCTATATAAAATCCTTATCACAGTATCTTATCACTATTATCAATACGTTGTTTCTATATATTTTAATATTTATTCTTAATAGAATTCTGTAAGTAAACAATTTGTAAACATTAGTTGTGATGATTAGTTGAATAAAAATTAAAAAATTACGATTTCGGCGGGAAAATTTGGTTTGAATGAGCTATGTATGAACTATTGGTATATGCCACTATAATATTTATTAAGGGATCTAGCATCTGTCTTAATGTTAACTGTGCTGTCTATTTTGATTGCTATATTCAAGGCTTCAAGCATTTTCCTCCTATTCATATTATTCTCCCTAGCCAATATTTTGGTATTCTCAAAATCGAAAGAATGTTTAGTAGCTGCCGCATGACTACTTAGGGCTGTGTTGGCATTGCCCTTTCATTGATCGTATTTGTGCTGTTCTAATCGATTACTTAATAATTGGCTACTATCTCCAATATAGCTTTTATGACAATCTATGCAAGGGATTTCATAAATAGCGCCTTTAGTGTTTTCCTTAGGGATTTTATCTTTTAAATTATGAAATAGTTTGTCGGATTTGTTGAGTGGTTTGAAGCCAAATTTAATTTCAGGGCAATCCATTTTGGTCATAAGTTTGGGTAACTGATCTGATAGACCTTTAATGTATGGTAAGCTAGAATATTTAGTGCTCCTAGTAGATGTTAGATTAGGATGTTCATTGTTGACTAGGTCCCTGTTAGAAGGGTTGAAATTTTTATACCACATTTCTTTAATTTTATGTAGTGGGTAGAAATTATCTAAAAGTTTTTTAAAACTTGTGTTTAACTATATTGTTTTTAAAACTATATGTGATAACTGTTTAACTATATGTGTTTAAAACTATATTGTTTGGTGAGGTCGAAACGTTGCCAACACAAAACTGAGTTTATTTTTTACCCACATCAGGATCCAACCTCAGTATACAGAAAACACTAAAGGCGCTATTTATGAAATTCCTTGCATAGTTTGTCATAAAAGCTATATTGGAGATAGTAGCCAATTATTAAGTAATCGATTAGAACAGCACAAATACGATCAAAGAAAGGGCAATGCCAACACAGCCCTAAGTAGTCATGCGGCAGCTACTAAACATTCTTTCGATTTTGAGAATACCAAAATATTGGCTAGGGAGAATAATATGAATAGGAGGAAAATGCTTGAAGCCTTGAATATAGCAATCAAAATAGACAGCACAGTTAACATTAAGACAGATGCTAGATCCCTTAATAAATATTATAGTGGCATATACCAATAGTTCATACATAGCTCATTCAAACCAAATTTTCCCGCCGAAATCGTAATTTTTTAATTTTTATTCAACTAATCATCACAACTTTTGTTTACAAATTGTTTACTTACAGAATTCTATTAAGAATAAATATTAAAATATATAGAAACAACGTATTGATAATAGTGATAAGATACTGTGATAAGGATTTTATATAGAGCTTGTTACCAAATAATTGTTTTTTTACGTTTTGTTTTTATGTTATTTGTTATTTCATACTGTGATATTAGAATTAGTGATCGGCTGTTACAGTAATCTAATAACTAAGATGTGATGATGGAGATTGGTATTTTGTACTTATTATTACGACGACAATATCTAATGATAGGGTAATGGTAGGATTTTTTTTGGGTATATTTTTATTAATATTGTGCAATATTACGATTGTTGGTTCTGTTTCTTTCTATCTATGAACAGTCAGAATTTGATTAGCGTTGACATAGTTTTTACAATTAATTTATTATTTATAGATACGAGTTTGAGACGAAACAAATTCAATTTGTTGATCTGACAGTCAGCTGACAATTCTTGAGATATGTAGTATGACTACGAGGTGAATACTAGGTATTTACTTATGATTATTATTATCCATTTATGACAAGGGTTTTTATTTTATTGTACTTATTTTTATACATTATGATTATGTGATCCAGAAGAACAGGACACAGTGTATGTTACTTTATGTATTAGGTATATGAAAATAAAACATTTGTATTTAGGCTTGATGAAGACCGGTGAGGTCGAAACGTTGCCGACACAGAACTGAGTTTATTTTTTACCCACATCAGGATCCAACGTGAATATACAATAATCACAACTGGGTACACATAGAAAGTTTTTGAAAATTTACTACTCGAGATCTTAATTACCAGATATTACATCCACATCGAATATCATCATCATGGAAGAAACATACACTGAAGAAAGAATATTAAAAACCTTTGACAACTACATAAAAAATTGTTTGGAACCAAACAAAAATGCTAATAATTCCACTATTTGGAAATTAAAACGGATCACAATAACAATTAGTAGAAACTTAGCGAAAAAGAAATTCTTATACCACCACGCTAACAACAATGAATTCCCACTACACCTTCACAATAGCATATATATATCAAATATAATAATCAAATATATATCAAGAAACATTGCAGTCATATGTACAACGTCCTACTAAACAAATTACTTAAAACGGAATCAAAACAAGTATATTGGGAAATTGATACAAATAAAAAACTATCAGAGAAATATAAGTTGGAATTAAAAAACAACAGTTATCCAAAATTTGAACTACTTGAATTCACCTTAAATGATTTTAGTCTAAGGTACAGCAAGGTACTAGAAATTAAACATAAGAAAAAAATACATAATAGAAAGAATAAAGATGTTGTTTCAACTAAAACATTAGACCCCCACTTAGTTGAATATAACAAATTGCATGAGAAAGGTTGGACACAAAATCTTAGCAACGTTGAGGTCCCTAAGGGAGTTCTTAATTTTTTAAGCTTAGGCCCAAACTTTAGCATAGTCACCAACAATTATAATAAATTTTTAAATGAATTCATAGTAGACATCGAATTAACGCTGAGCAAACTCAACACTTCGGACAATCATGTGGTTGCACTCAGGAGCCACGTTATCAATAAAATTATCAATTTCCAAAAGAAACAATCTACTAAATTCCCCAATGGTACCCTAGAAAGACAAATTATGTTAGATGTATCCCTCACTAAACGATTTCTACAAAATAATCCACATCTCATTATAACAAAATCTGATAAATCCAATACCACGGTTATTTTAGACATAAAGCTGTACAAAGATAAAATGAATGAATTGTTGAATGATAAGAATACTTACAGCCGATTATGAACGGACCAAACAGATAAAATAAAAAAAGAGTATAAAATTATAATAGACAAATTATTTAAAAACAAGTATATAGACAAACATAAACGGGCTAATTTGAATAATAATAATACTTATTGTCCCCGGATATATGGGCTCCCAAAAACTCATAAAAAGGATATCCCCTTAAGACCAATTATTAGTGAAATAAACTCCCCCCTAGAAAATTTTGCAAAATTTATTAATCCTGCCCTAGATCATGTAAATCGGAACAACCCTTATGACATAATAAATGCACTACAACCTAAAGATAAATTAAGAGATATTTCCCTATCCGATAAAGAGATTATGATATCCATTGACGTGGTCTCCCTATTCACCAACGTCCCATTAGAATTGTTCTACAAAATTATTAGACAAAAGTGGGAAGATATTATCCCATTTACTACCATCAAAGATAAAAACTTATTCATTGAATGTCTTAAACTGATCTTAAACAATGGAACTTTTCAGTATAACCAAGATTTCTACGCACAGAAACATGGTATCCTGATGGGGGTGCCATATCTGTTAATGTGAGCGGTATTGTACTTAACTATATACTAGATTCCGTTCTTACTAATATGGACAATAAACCGAAACTATTAGTGAAATATATTGATGATTTATTTATAATAATTANTATCTTTTAAATTATGAAATAGTTTGTCGGATTTGTTGAGTGGTTTGAAGCCAAATTTAATTTCAGGGCAATCCATTTTGGTCATAAGTTTGGGTAACTGATCTGATAGACCTTTAATGTATGGTAAGCTAGAATATTTAGTGCTCCTAGTAGATGTTAGATTAGGATGTTCATTGTTGACTAGGTCCCTGTTAGAAGGGTTGAAATTTTTATACCACATTTCTTTAATTTTATGTAGTGGGTAGAAATTATCTAAAAGTTTTTTAAAACTTGTGTTTAACTATATTGTTTTTAAAACTATATGTGATAACTGTTTAACTATATGTGTTTAAAACTATATTGTTTGGTGAGGTCGAAACGTTGCCAACACAAAACTGAGTTTATTTTTTACCCACATCAGGATCCAACCTCAGTATACAGAAAACACTAAAGGCGCTATTTATGAAATCCCTTGCATAGATTGTCATAAAAGCTATATTGGAGATAGTAGCCAATTATTAAGTAATCGATTAGAACAGCACAAATACGATCAATGAAAGGGCAATGCCAACACAGCCCTAAGTAGTCATGCGGCAGCTACTAAACATTCTTTCGATTTTGAGAATACCAAAATATTGGCTAGGGAGAATAATATGAATAGGAGGAAAATGCTTGAAGCCTTGAATATAGCAATCAAAATATCTGTTAATGTGAGCGGTATTGTACTTAACTATATACTAGATTCCGTTCTTACTAATATGGACAATAAACCGAAACTATTAGTGAAATATATTGATGATTTATTTATAATAATTAAAGAAACAGACATAGCCCCATTCTTATTTAAACTTAATGATTTCCATAGTAGACTCATTTTCACCATAGAAAGAGAACAGAACAAATCCCTAAACTACTTAGATCTAACCATTAAAAAAACCGATGATGGAAACCTCACCACATTATGGTATGAAAAGGTAGAAAAAAGCAGCAGATTCATTAACTTTAGGTCTAACCATCCGCCACACCACAAAATCAATAGTGCCAACAACCTTATTAAAAAAGCCTTATCACTAACTGACAGCATACACAGGAAAGATATAAAACCTATTATTTTTAAAAAACTTTTAGATAATTTCTACCCACTACATAAAATTAAAGAAATGTGGTATAAAAATTTCAACCCTTCTAACAGGGACCTAGTCAACAATGAACATCCTAATCTAACATCTACTAGGAGCACTAAATATTCTAGCTTACCATACATTAAAGGTCTATCAGATCAGTTACCCAAACTTATGACCAAAATGGATTGCCCTGAAATTAAATTTGGCTTCAAACCACTCAACAAATCCGACAAACTATTTCATAATTTAAAAGATAAAATCCCTAAGGAAAACACTAAAGGCGCTATTTATGAAATCCCTTGCATAGATTGTCATAAAAGCTATATTGGAGAAAGTAGCCAATTATTAAGTAATCGATTAGAACAGCACAAATACGATCAAAGAAAGGGCAATGCCAACACAGCCCTAAGTAGTCATGCGGCAGCTACTAAACATTCTTTCGATTTTGAGAATACCAAAATATTGGCTAGGGAGAATAATATGAATAGGAGGAAAATGCTTGAAGCCTTGAATATAGCAATCAAAATAGACAGCACAGTTAACATTAAGACAGATGCTAGATCCCTTAATAAATATTATAGTGGCATATACCAATAGTTCATACATAGCTCATTCAAACCAAATTTTCCCGCCGAAATCGTAATTTTTTAATTTTTATTCAACTAATCATCACAACTAATGTTTACAAATTGTTTACTTACAGAATTCTATTAAGAATAAATATTAAAATATATAGAAACAACGTATTGATAATAGTGATAAGATACTGTGATAAGGATTTTATATAGAGCTTGTTACCAATTAATTGTTTTTTTACGTTTTGTTTTTATGTTATTTGTTATTTCATACTGTGATATTAGAATTAGTGATCGGCTGTTACAGTAATCTAATAACTAAGATGTGATGATGGAGATTGGTATTTTGTACTTATTATTACGACGACAATATCTAATGATAGGGTATGTGCAATATTACGATTGTTGGTTCTGTTTCTTTCTATCTATGAACAGTCAGAATTTGATTAGCGTTGACATAGTTTTTACAATTAATTTATTATTTATAGATACGAGTTTGAGACGAAACAAATTCAATTTGTTGATCTGACAGTCAGCTGACAATTCTTGAGATATGTATTATGACTACGAGGTGAATACTAGGTATTTACTAATGATTATTATTATCTATTTATGACAAGGGTTTTTATTTTATTTTACTTATTGTTATACATTATGATTATGTGATCCACAAGAACAGGACACAGTGTATGTTTCTTTTATATTGTGAATAAATTTGAGTTAAGCATTTTTTGGTTTTAGTTCTTGCTGGCGTATCAGTTGCTTTGTTATATAAACAGATTTTCAATTTCCACGAGAGGCAAGTTTATTTTATTCGCTTAAGATAACCTTCTTAGACGTTCCCACATTTAATGTAGTTTATAATAAATAGATATATATCTCAATACAGTTTTATAGTAAAAACCCAGCTTCTAATGTCAAACTTCTAACCATTTGTTACAACCACGACAAAACCGTAATATATCGCTAAACAATTTAATACTTAATTTACTGGTCTGATGCGCAACTATATCTGATATTTTTATCTTGGAGCCCTCGATCAATGTTTGTTGGAATATATACTCTAGAAAACTCCTATTTAAGTTGCTTAAAATCGTATTGGAGTTAGAATTACAAGAAGAAAACAAGCAAAGTCAGAAGTGACTGAGGCGGACGCAGATTGTCCGCTCCTTTTTGTCACACTCTGGTGAACTTAATCTCAAAGAAACCAAATCCTTTAGTCCTAAAGGGAGTTAGACTTAGACAGGCTTAGCTCTTCTCATCTCCTTTTCTAATAATCAACCGAATTACTTCATTTAAACTTAAAAAAGGAAAAAACTTTTTAAAGCTTAAGACCCTAATTAAAAGAACTTTTGGAATTTTAATAATTAGAAGGATCAACCCAGAAAAACTTCTATCCAATTATACTATTGTTCCAGCATTTTAAATTTTAAGAAAAAACTTTAATGAATGTGATTATTTATAAATCTCTATTAATTGTATCATGGTTATATACAATTTGTTTTTGTTATATTTCTTATAAAATTAATTACAAAACATTTATTTTTAATACAATCTTTTAATGTCACTAATTGAAAATATTTTTATTACAACGCAACGTCGAAAAATCCATATACACATCCCTAAACAATTTAATTATTTATTTAATTACCTAATTACAACTGTCTGATATATTTAACTTGGAACCAGGTATAAAATATGTTAATTTAAAAAAATCTCATTTTGTCAAATCTCACTTAGAGGATATATGTTGACTGGTGTTAGCGACTCAAAAGTGTTTTACAAAAAATTTAATTCATTTCAAATTCCATCTTATTTGTGATGCTATACAGCCGGAAATTTCTGTCATAATAAACTTTTATCTTTATAAAAAAAAAGAAAATATTTGTATGGTGTCTTTCAGTTCATGCTCATAAAGAAATATTTGTTAACAAAACGTTGTTACTATTTCGCTAGTTTCTTTATCTAGGGAATTAGTCAAATTAATACTTCTTATTTCACTGAATTACTAGATTCTAATGTTAATTTTTCGCCAATTCCGCTATCATCAACGAATATTCCCAAGAATCTTAATGAATTTAGGAGAGGGTTGAAAATTGACAAGCGGAAAATGACACAAGGGCGAGAATTGCTCTCTGGAATTGTTTGATTTTCGGTGCGTGACAGCGTTTCCGAGCTTCTAACTAAGGCTACTGAAGCTCCACGTGGTGGTTTCCGTAATCAAGAGCGGTATTGAGACCGAGAAGTGAGAAGCTTGAGCCGTCAAATTGGACAGAGCTCTTAGAGTGGAACAGAGTGTGAATGAAGCCGTGCCTGGGGAGGGGATGGATAAGTGGAGCCTTAATCAGGGCCCCGGGAGGCCCTCGTCCGTCCCTCACCAGATGGGGCCCTCTTTGTCTCCCTGTCGGCTTCTAATTGTAACCAATTTGTAACACGAGTAGCCCATTCCACAGTCCAGAGTCAATAGTCAACATTCATCCTCTCCCGCGGCTTGTCAAAAGAGCTTCACACCCAACCATGAAACAGACATGACCGAGTCAAAGAGGAACCAGTTGACAATTATTAATCAAATTTGTATTACTCTTACGTGGATTCAACGCAAAACCCTTAAATGTAAGAATTCCCGAATAAATATAGCTACATTTATATAACCAGGAACTATTCTTTCTTTTTTCCTATAAATTTTATTTTTTTTATTTTTTTGTTATAAAGATCTAATGTTTGCTTGTAATACTTATTATACATCAATTATTAACATTAAAAAAACCCGAAGTAATCGATACATCATTAGAAGAAGAATATTTATCTTCTACACATAATAAAAATGTAAATAAGACAATTAACTATGATAAGAATAGACTTTGAATTTCCTACACATAATTTTTTATTAATGTTCCTTCAGAACGACTAAACTTCGAGTTTCGAAGTTGAAGGCACTGCAAAGTGGTCTTTATAAACGAGTTTATCTACAAATTATATAAAATTTGGTTGTGGGGCTATTGGATCACTAACGTAAAACTTCTTCGTACCAGCCACCAAAGACCCATTGAAATTGAAACCCAGGAGAAAAAGCAGGCATGGCTTGGACATACCCTACACAAATGCTGATGATTTGTGTAGCTAAGCCTGGAATCCTCAAGGATATCGGAGAAGAGGACACTGTTCGCCTTAGAGTCAGCGTCATAGCACCTTGAAGTAAGTAAATAGTAAAATACAATTTAAATGATAATTTACTAGCTAAGGGCATTTAAGGTACGACTCACTCTCCTACAGTGACTCTATTTTATAATTTTATTAGTAATTTCAAATTCGGTTTCAGTTGGGTGTAATACAAATAATCTTTTATTTAATATATAAATAATAATAACTTTACTGACTTTTACATAGTAAAAGAACACCTATACTTCCACAATAATTTTAAATTAAAACTAAAAATAATGGCTGAATTAAAGATCTCATCAGTGTCTCTACATACGCGAGAAAGATTTATTCGTATATATTTTTATTAAAGTACTATAAATTGAAATATCTATTTTTATTTATAATTACGGTTTCTAATTAAATTTAACCAAAACCGTTTTATCAATTCCTTTGTGCAGCTCAATCGTATTCTATGCAAATACTTCCACATGCAAATTCCAAATGAATTTGTTTTAAACAAGCTTGAAGGAAAGGTATATTACGCCTGATTTGCTTTGGAGTGATCTTGATTTGGAGAATATTTAGAGCTTTAGATCAAACGAGCCCTCACCCTTAAGGGTAAGAGAACCTCCTCCAGAGTTTGATTCCAATATAGGGGTATGTTTCCTCGGTTAGTGCTGTCAAACGTTTACAAACAACTTCGCTTACTCGTTTGGCATTCCACTGAGATCCCGAGTGTTCATCCGTAAATATCCTTATCAGCTCGTTTAGTTCCACTCATGGGAAAAATCTGATTCCAAAAACGTTCTAAGTTCACAATTGAATATCTCTTTGTTTAGTATATATCACGCGGAAAGTAAAACAATTCAATACTAAGTATATGCAATCCGTGGTGCCAAAAGGCTTATACTACACCTACTTCTACGCAATATTAAAAATTGGAGTCTTTGGAGAGTATATAAAGAAATAACACACATTTAATACAAATTAAGCACTGACATTTAGAATAGAAACTGCATTTTAAGTAGGTAGGAAAGATGTGTCTTACGTAAGATTTACTTTATTGTAGAAGCCGGATTTAAACCGCAAATTATCATCTTTAGACAAGGGAAGAAAAGATGCAAGTGTGAAAGAGCAAAGATTAATGCAGAAGAATTTTCAAAAGGGATTAGAAAAAAAGGTTTGAATCAGATCATAACTAATAGTATTTATCTATATATATAAAGATGAAAGTCTGTGGGTATGTCCTTTATACAAATCTACAGTTTTATTCCGATCTCGATGAAAATTTGCACACTTGACCTTCAAAGCAAGGGGAAGGGCACTGTCTACATGAATTTTCGAAATTACATTTTGGTACCCAGGAGTACGGGGTACAAGTAATGGATACGGGGTCAAAGTAATAAATACCCTTCATGATGCATATCGTTAAAAAGCTCTTTGAGAGTACAGTAATTGTTGTTATGTATAGTTTTGTCTCATTTTCATTTAGGAGGGGGGTAAAGTGGAAAAATATGGTATGTATGTAAGTATATGGGTATGTCCTTAATACAAATCTACAGTTGCATTCCGATCTCGATGAAAATTTGCACACTTGACCCTCAAAGCAAGGGGAAGGTCACTGTTTACATGAATTTTCGAAATTTAATTTTTGGTACCCAGGAGTACAGGGTACAAGTAATTGATACAGGGTCAAAGTAATAAATACCCTTCATGATGCATATCGTTGAAAAGCTCTTTGAGAGTACAGTAATTGTTGTTATGTATAGTTTTGTCACATTTTCATTTAGGAGGGGGGTAAAGTGGAAAAATATGACTACATAATATATCTAAGTAAAAAAGAAGAGTATCTATATGAGAGTATGTCTTTTATACAAATCTACAGTTTTATCCCAATTTGATGAATATTTTCACTCTTTTCCTTCAAAACAAGATCAAGGTCACTGGCTCCATGAGAGTACGAAAATAAAATTTTGGTACACAGAGGTACAGGGTACAAATGTCAAAGTAATGGATACCCTTCATGATGCATATCGTTGAAAAGCTCTTTAAGAATAAAGTAATTGTTGTTATTTACATTTTTTTCAGATTTTTATTTAGGAGGGGGCAAAGTGGAAAATACAGGAAAAATATTTCTATACTAAGAAAAAAATACTTCTGTAAGTAAAAAGAGTGTCTTTTGGTGTGTGGCTTCCTTATATAAATCTTTAGTTTTAACCTTCGAGGCAAGAGGAAGGTCACTGTCCACATATGTTTTCGAAATTTTAATTTTGGTATCCAGGGGTACGGGGTACAAATGTCAAAGTAATGACAACCCTTCATTATGCGTATCATTGAAAAGCTCTTTAAGAAGATTTTTGTGATATTTTTATTTAGGAGGGGAGTAACATGGAAAAGTAAGGTTTGTGACATAATTCCCTCAACGCATAACCATTTTTTATACTTATTTATTTTACAATGTTCTGATACTTTTATAATATACATTTAGGTATCAACTTCTTTATTGACATTTTAGTCACTTAGGTCTTAATTTTTTAATACAACCCGGGCTGCGCCGGGTACTTCAGCTAGTATTTTATATAATCAAGTTCTATTATTGCACACGTTATCTAGTGTCTTGGAACTAAGTACGATCATTCGTGAATAAAACCTAGGGTTAATTTACAGAATAATTTTTAGCGAAGATACGTCCTCTCGACCGAAATTGTGATGCAAATGTTAAATCAATATATTGTAAGTAAAGCGATTCGTCCAACGATAATACATATTATGTTCAGCTGTCTTGATACACAATCTACCTCTCAGTTATGCTGAATTTTAAGATTACATACTCATAATATACATTATATTTTTAGTGGATGACTTTTTTCATTAGAATTACCCAAAACTATAAATACAAATACTTTTGTTAGAATATCAATTCTAAGGGATAAAATATCCCTTAGAATTGATACTAAGGGACATTTAACTGAGATACTTTTTTCGTTTGCTCCAAAAAGTATTTACTAACGCCCTTTTTAAGAGGTTTCGGCCTAAACCAACAACCGAAGTTTGTTTGCCTTGCTTTTCTCGATAATAAATCTGACTACAATTGTGGTTTAAATACAAGTCAAGAAAGCCAATTCAATGTTCTCGAGTCTTAAATAACTCAAGCATTACGTAAAATGCTAGTCAATTCAATCAAGTAATTGAAATCAATAAATAAGGTAGGATTGAGTGTATTGTATTGTAAGGCCATCTAGTCAACTTCAAAGTGGCTGGCCCATAAAAGAGGAAGTTTGCGGAAATTAACTGAAAAGGGTTTGGTTTCAAGTCGCGGGTATAAGAGTTTACCAAACAACTCGAAGGAAGGGACTGAATACAGAACTGAAGACGGAGGCACAATAAGCCGGAGGAGAAACGGTTGTAAAGGGGATGAAATTTCGCTAAAATCCAACAATACGGCTCGATATACCACCCCCGACCACCTAGATAGTAATTATTCAGGGGGAACTTGGCTTTCGGAATTTCCAGGGCTCAAGGGAAAGCATTATTATAAACGACAATTACCTCGAACAGTTTTCAATGGTTTCCACAATCTACCCATCGGGAGTTCTCCACTTGAATCGATGAGTTCGGAAATTACACACAATTCAACAATTAGTCGAGGATTGTGTTACTACAGACCCCTTCCGTTAAGATTCCAAACCGCCCGATAAAGCATAATTAATACATTTTAAACAAAACTTTTTTCCCTTTCAAAAAATAACTCATTGTTATAATTTACCATAAAAAGTTACTTTGGTTTAACCAATTAATCTACCTAAAAACTTTTTTGTTTTGTTTTTACGCTATGCTTTTAAACATATAAAAAAAATTAAAAATTATTTATAAGTATAAATCTTTAATGTATAAGAGGACAAACTTTATCAAAACCGAATATAAATCGATCATTGATATCCCCCCTTGTAGGGGACGTTAAGAAAAGAAAAATAAGCCCAAAATCGAGGGGTTTGTTAAGGTTTTTGTTCTCCCTTTCAACCGTCTTATAGGCGGTAGGTACCTGGTTTTTGGGTTAGAAACCATAAAATGTTAGAAGGATCAATTCGCAACATTTAAGATCTCTATTAAAATATTCTTTTCAACGCAATTAGCGTTGAACAATATATCATCGGATTGAAATAATTTTATAAGTCACTTGAACTCTCGTTAAGCACTTTAATTAAGGATACAACATTTATTTTCCAGAATATTTAAATTAACCAATGCTTTGACTACGATAAAGCCCATCTAAATACAATTAAAAGAAATAACTAGCCATGATTTTAAGTTCAATTTGTATTTAAGTTAAAAAAAAAAAAAAAATCAAATATGATAGAATAATGACTATTCTGGCGCTATAGGTAATATGCTGTATTGACATACTACACTTGGATTTGGACAATGATAATCTTGTCCAATTTAATCCCATTGTAAACAAAGACGTAAATTTTGTAAATACGAAAATAACACCTTGTTTGAAAACGAAAGTTAAGGCTTCTCTTTCGAAAGCATTGAAATTGAAATCGATTCAGCTTAATTTAAATTATAGTTTTGTTTTGGCGCATTCAGGAAAGATTTAGGAGAGCCTAGATAGAATCCGTTAGATTTTCATTGCGCATAAATCAGCATCATTAAGATTTTATCTAAACTGAAAAGGAGATATTACATTTTGTTACAAGCATTGGATAGATAATATGCATCAAAAATATTGATAAAATTGTTACCTATAAAACTACATCTATAGATAAGGCACATAAATTTAATTTAAATGAAACTAATAAAACTAAATTATTAATTTTAAACAAGATTTTGGAATACCATTTATGTCAAAAATTCAATCGAAAATACTTAAATAAAGACTGGTAATCTTAATTCCTCAACAGCTGGATACCGTGTGCTTCACTAAGGAGTGACTATTATGTATCTATTAAAATTTGATAATAAATTATAAACTTCCGCCAATACTCATTAAAATTCCTACTCAAAACAATAAATTCTACGTTTTATTGTTTTAATAAAAATATCATATAAATATAATTTTTAGGATCAAAAAGAAGCTTTTTAAGTTCGAAAATTTTATGAAGGCTCGATTCTCTTACTTAATTTTTCTAGTAAATTTGTGTTGAATTAAAATAAAAATTTAAAAAAAACGTATAAAATTAATCTGAAATTAAAGTACAAAATATCAATCTAACTATGAGGTCCGTTACTAAATTTTCTTTGGGTAAAGATTACATTTTTTTTTCGTTAATTACGGAAAATTGTCACTTTTTAAGTAAATTAATAACCGTGTTTTAAGTAAACCCCCCATTTATGGGCGTATAGTTGCTCCTAATGTTTTACATTGTTTTTGTGGCAACAAAACAGTTTATTTATTCTAATATCAACAGCTATATTTACATAATGGATTGAAAAATATTTTAATACGGTATCTCTTCATGTAAACGCATCGTACTTAATCTAGTTCATCTAAACATCGATACAGCAAAAGTATTGAACCCTAAAAACCTGACAGTATTGAGATATTGAGATCGTACATCGGCATGCGCAATCTATGTTTCTCCCCTGGGTAACCTGACACATCAACCTTACAATCATAACCTTCTTCTATTGCCATCATAATTATCACTTCAAAATCAGCTGTTTCCTATTGACGTACTGTAAATAAACATTAGTTGAAAAAAGTAACCGATTTTAATACACCACATAAACATAGCTAATTTGAGTTAATATCCTCTCAAGTCCACATTCCATTTCAAACTCAATTGTGTTAATTAAAATTTTCCCAAGAGCGTATACACTATAGGTGCACTGGCGTAGGATTTTCATTTACATTCCTCGTTAGAAACGGGTGACTAATTAAAATACTATGCCAATTAATGTGGCACATAGCTTCCTCGCAAAGAAAAGACCAAATTAAGAAAAATATCAAAAATTTGGAACCGCGAGGAACTGTTCCAGTAAATATTTAATAAAGTCGGAGAAATTTAAACATTCGTTGAAGAAACAAAGCCTCCAACAAGCACCAAAAGTTTGCACATCTATAATTTATATATTAAACAAATATAAAACTCTAACCAAATCGTAGAAACTTCTGTATAAAAAGGTTTTTTTTATACAATAAGTATTTAAACCCTTTAACCTACAGAAAAATTATAAATTGGTACAAAAGTACATGCACAACATTTTTAAAAAATCAACAAATAAAATAGCTTTAATGTACATATCAAGGCTTTTAAAATGATATACGACACAATATTAAAAACCAAAAAAAGTGGTCACGTGACACGGCGCACGGGAAAAAGTTTACTCTCATGTTCTCAGCAAGTAGGATGAACTAATGAAATAAAATATACTCAATTTAAAGAGCATTAGTGTGAGATTCAATCGCCGCAATCAGAAATAAAATCGGCCAACTATTATAGAATCTATGGCCATTCAAAGACAAAAATGGAAAAAAAATAAAACCAAAAAATAACAAAATTATCACCATCTAAGGTACAACCGATGATGATTCGACAAAAACTCATAGGACTAAAGTTGTAGATCTTTTAAAATCAGTTACCACTGGTGCTATCCATTTTCTAGTACAACTTAACGTTTAGCTGCAATAAGCCCTCAAACCAGCTTAAAAATAAGTCGGCCATTTTTATTTTTTTAAGGGTGGAAGGAGGGGGAAAAGTGAACTTTTTATAATTTTTTTGGTTCACAATATGGACGTTGCGCGTCAAATGGCGCAAACCTCAAGTCTCTAGCTCTTCTGGAAGTGGGTAAACACTAATGTCAGTCAGTGAGTCAGTGAGCCATGCGGCTTTGTAGTATAAGACATATTAATTTTGTACGTTTCGAAGTGCGCAGAAGGTTGAAATTAGGCAGGTGCTATCTGGAGGCTACTTTCAACAAACCATAAAAAATTTCATAAAAATCAGATGATTACTTTTAAAGATATGGCTGTAAATAAATGAATGTTTGTGCGCATGTGGAAGATAAACAAATAAGCGGAGAAGGTTGAAACTTATATGGGACCCACAATAGGCTAAGTATGACCTACCACCAAAATTTAATTTAAATTGGACGTGAAGTTATCAAGATATGGTTGTTCACAAAATTTGTGACAGACCGACAGACAGACACGGAACCAAAAATGTTCCCTGACGTCTGAAACGGATTTCTGTCTTGGAATTTTTTAAATCGGAGACCTAAAATTTTTTCGTTCTTCAGAACGATCACATAGCTTCCGTTACCTTCGGTAAGCTCGGAAGCAAAATCACTATGATTGCCTCGTATCAATAGCATAATAATACATTAAAGACACGTATCGTCGTTCAGAGATGATGGTGACACAAAAATAACCAACTAAAAATGTTATTACTATGATTAACACTTTTATAACACATCTATTTTATAGCACGGGTATAAACTTCCCCGACTTCCCGACGTAGGTTTTCCCCTATCTCCTCTTGCTAGTACTACATAGTTCATACCCCTATCACTAAATTTTAGCATTTACAACGTTATATTCAAGAGTGGGCGCTTTAAGCAAAGAGTCCACTTTTTGTGAATTTCCGCTAAATATAATCATATAAAAAATTATGTGGCCGGCCTCGATGTTAAATCAAAATCTATGAATCAAAGTCATAAAAAAATTAAACTAGTGCATTAGGATCATGGCATATAAATTGCCCCTATCATAAATCAAGATGGAGGCTCTTAAGAATATTTTTAGAGAGAGAAACATATACCCGGAATACTTCAGTGTTTTTAGAAAATAATTCTACTATTTTAGAAAAAAAATCAGTGATAATTCTACTTAAATTTATAAAATGTATTGGGAAAGTTATGTAAAATTTATTCGCGAAATTTTTGATGATTATTATTTATTCCTTTATTTTAATGATGTTGGGCAAGAACTTTAAATTACATATGGTTTTTTTTGGTACGCATGTCGAAATACTTATTTATTAAAATTTCAATTTATTTCTATTTTTATTTACACAAGAAGTTATTCCTATGAGCTAAAGCTTTAGGGAAGTTGAGCTAAGAAGATTTTCAATGTAGCAATATTGTTTGGTATAGCGGAGTAAATCGCTTGTGTATGTCCCGATATAGCGTTGTGTGATTGTATGTGCTCCAAGGCTTGAAGGGAGGGTTTTTTTAGGGTAGAAGATTGGTTTAGGGATCATCGTTCTGGCATTATGTCTGTTGAAAGGTTCCAATCATCCGTGAAAGTAAATCCCAACTCTTTCCTTTAACAGTACTGTTGAGGGAAGGTCTTTACAGTACTGTCAACTTGACTTCACTTGATCCCTTCCTCAGTTCAGGCTTCACTCCATCTCATATTGACTTTTGGATTTCACCCGAATAAAGCCAACCGGATTAACAGCCTTTACTACAAAAATAAATATATATAAAACTTTCTGACCGAAAAAAATAGTAACATACCAAGTAAATACAATTTTGGTGAAATGACTTTTAGAAATTGCACAAGAAGTCTGATATCTAAAATTAAAAATATTCGTAGACAGCAAAACATAAACGACTACCACAATGTTTTTTTTCCTATGTACCAAATTCAAAAGAGAGTTCTCGATTTCATAACCCATTAGTTGTAAAGAAAATCGAATTGTTTTTCTTTGGTGCTCAATTACTTTATTATCAACGTACAGCGGGTTACCAAATAAATTACTTAGGTGCTACACCCTAATATTTATCACTGATAAGGAATACCCCTGTATATATGTAAAAATGTTAAGTCAAAGGGATATTTCAGTTAAAAAAAAAACTATCACTAACAACGATAAAACCAGCTCTGATGGTATTGTGTGTTTATTAAATATGAATATAGTATAGGGAATTTATTCAACATCCCAAGACAGGTGACAGAAAGCAATAACACAGAATTTTCTTTAAAATGTATATCTAAACAGCAAGACGCACAAGTAGTATTAATTGATCATTGCCAGCCATGGTTAAGTAGCATATAATGTAAAAGGAAGTACTTTATTGGGCAAACATATCATGATTTCAAATAGTAGACCATTACAAAACATTTTAGGGACTTCATTCTACTTCTTCTTATGTGGAGGAAGATTAAATAATACGAAAATAAGAAGGAATCGTGAGAGCTAAGAAAATTCTGCTTTGTTAAAAAGGTTTTACGGTTCAAAAGTGACCCTGGTAAAGAGGACAAAGTGCCAACTCGATGAAATTATCCACCCTTAGACCAGAGCTGCCTGAATCCAAAATACTTTATAGTATAAAGCTGATTCAGCGAAAGAATTCTCTTGGAGGTAGAAACGGTGGCTGACAGATTCGAGTTAATTTGTTCAATTTACTGGTCTAGAATCTGAAAGAAGATAGAAGGAAGAGTTATATTCCTTGTTAATCTGCTTCTCTGCTCAGAACGAAATTTAGAGAAACGAAAAAGAAAGATCAGGTTTTGGTCTATGATGTCTTGACTTCTGTACCACTTATTTCTTAACAGGGACGTCTTCTAGAAGAAAAAAAAACTTATTTTAACTCAGAAAACTCCTTAACAATCTACTTCAACCTTAGAGAAAATTCAAATTTCACTCTTCAACAAATGATTTTGTACGAGTCAAGAAAACACTTTCCCGCTTTTCACTCCTCAATTTTAAATAAAAAAACCTTTTCTTAACGAGTTAAATGGTTATAAAATAAATTATTTCTGTTAGTCGAGTTAGTATAACCTGGCCATTATCGCCACAGGCCTCGCCTTGGATGGAGTTCAGCAGAGTTTGAGTTTAAGGTTCCTTAACCAACTCGACGCTTATAAAACATCATTTTCTCTTAACGAATTTAATTTCAAACCGGCAGGAAAACACCCGCCCCCTCATTTATCTGCTTTCTGTCTCGACCTCCTCTGGTCTTATAACAAATTTTCTCGCATAAACCACCCCCTTTTTTTCTGGCCCAGAAATAATTTTTCACGAGCCACCATTCATTTTATTTCTTAAAAATGACTTACTATTTTGCTAAAATGCTTACTTAAAATAAATACTCCACAACCATAAAAAGAAAAAAATAATTTGATTACTTTTTTTAATAAACCCCAAAAAAAAGTGAATTCAAATCGAGGATAAGTTATAATATGAACATTATACTTACTGTCGATAAGTTAAGTAGCTAAGCTTGATCTGAGGATCGAAAGACTGGTTTCGGCTATAGGCCATCTTCACCATACGAATCTCTTCATACAATAACAAAAAAATACAACAAATATAATATCGGTTATTTCTTAAAATGGAAGAGATTTAATTTTGGACTTGTAGACTTCAGGCTGGAGGGTTTATTTGGAATAAACTGGGCTATAATAGTATTTACTTTTATTAGTTACTATGTACTGTACTTTTATTAGTAGTAGTACTGTACTTTTATTAGTAACTATGTACTATGTACTGGCTATAATAGTATTTAGTCAGATATTTATATTCTAAAAAAAACGTAGGGAGTAACAATCTAAAAAATTACTATCAAATGTGGTGTTACATAACCAAGAATAAGGTTTACGGAATGTTCATCTTTAGAATGTTACTCCTCTTAAAATACAGAATTGGATATTCCTCAGTCCCAAAACACATTAGACTAAACAATAGTAATTTACAGTTATTTAGTCAGTCAGATATATTCTAAAAAACATAGGGGAGTATCAATCTTAAGAATATTAGCATCAATTGTGGTGTTTCATAGACAGTTAATAGTTGTGAATTTGAGATACCGTAGACATTTCATGCTGTACACAAATATTCATCATAACAATACATATAGATAGGTATATTTTATGTAGAGAGACAGGTAGATAAATATGTCGAGAAAGAGGATAAGAACGTGTCAATTGAAAGTTAATACCCTGGATTAGAAAGGACTATGCCAATATTTACTTATTTGAGATCCCACCCTACCTTGGACAAATGACCCTGAAAGATAGGTAATGAATTAAACATTGGAATCCAGGACAATTAGTGAAAAGCCTTAGGGAATGAACAGTTAATTATATACAGAAGATGCATGTAGAGGACGGTAGAGCTAAGGCCCCTAGAGCTTTTGAACCATTTATCTAGTATCAGGGTGGCAAGGGATTCACTGTGTTAACCTGATGAAACGATTTATCACAGGGAGGCTCTCTCGAACCTCACCTCTATATAATTTATTTCTTCTTTTAAAAAACCTACCGTTTCGTAGTAGATTCAGCTAGACAATTTCTGCTTTTATATGCTTTAACGGCTAGCAAGTAAGAGTATTCAGTAGGTATTTACAAATTTTCATTTGCCGGATCTCAGTGGGGACAAACCCAGACGGTATAAATCTTTGGTGCTCTTGTAAATTACTAAGTAAAATAGGCAAATATACTAATGCTCATAAAAAAATTATTTTTTCCGTGGTAGGCTGTGAAATAGTAACTTTAGAGCCTAAAAAACAAAGCTTAAATCAATTTTTTCATTACGTGGACTTAAAAAATCTTTTTTCCGTGGTAGGCTGTGAAATAGTAACTTTAGAGCCTAAAAAAGATAGCTAAAATCCATTTTTTCATTACGTGCACTTAAAATATATTTCATTACTCCCAGCTGTTAAGAAAAAAATTTAACGTCCTAGGACGTAAAAGATTTTTCTTTACAGCTGGTAGTTATCAAAACTTCAATTTTTAGCGCAGCAATCTTTGTAGAAATACAATCGTCTTAGAACAATTAAAACCCGCTAGATGTCAATGCGGTTTATTTATCTTTTCTTATAGTGTAACCTCTTTTTAAGGTTTATTTTTTTTTTAATTTTAATTATGTACTAATATTTGTTAATATTATATTGATTATTGATTAAAATTCAATGTTTTCCATTTTCTGCTACCTCGGAAAAAATAGCATAATATGCTATTTTTTCCGAGGTAGCAGCTACACGACTGTGAAGTGTTTTTTCTTTACTCTTAAACTTAAACTCAAACTCAGTTGAACTCCAACAAAATAAGGGCCTGTGGTGATAATGACCAGGTTATACTAACTCGCCTCACAGGAATAATTAAATGTATAACCATTAAACTTAAAGGTTTTTTTTGGAACGAAGTTCCTTAGGGCACTTTCTGGGCCCGGGAGTAAATCCGAAAAAACGACCAAAATCACCGTCACGAAATAACCGTCATGAAAACACCGTCACGCAAAATCCGTCACGAAATCTACCGATGGCGATAACTTGTGTAAAAGTTAACCGACTTAGTTGAAATTTTGTACACATTTTCATTGTACCAATGTCCAAGACAAATTCGTTGGACAACGTTATCTGCCCAAGCGTTCACGCGCAATGCTCGCGTAAACGTAAGCGTCAAATTAAAAAATTGCAATTTTTGGACGGGGAAAAATGCTAACTTCATCATCTATTTAATGAGACAAACAACTTTTTAAATACATTTTTTTTTAGTAAAACGAACACCAACACTCTGCAATGAAGTGATAAAAGTCGCTAAATTTATTAAAGCTGACTAAAGCGATTAAAAAAAAAGAAAACAACGTTTTTACCGATATCTTACGTTCTAACGTAACGATTTAAATGAAACTTTGTATACATCACCTATAGTACAATTGAAACAAGCATGTAAAATTTCAACCTGATACAAGTAGAAGTTTTTGTGAGTTAATGAGTTATATTTTTTATTTTAATATTTAATTGGAGTAATTTGCCGACGGGGATTGAGAGTACAGTTCTTTTTCGTTCTACAACCATCTGCTTTAACTATAAATTTATTATTAACTTTTTTCTACAAGTTGGTTTCTTTTAATTTTGTCACTTTTCTAACTCTACTATATATAAAAGAAAATTAATCATTTATAAGTAGTTATTGCTGTGATTTTATAATTTATATTTAATGAAAAGCGTAAGGAACTTCGTTCCTACCGGGTGTTCCACGACACCACACATATTTTTTCTTATTATTTAAGAGTGAGGGTGATTTAAGAGAAACGGGAAAGTGTGTTCTTGACTCGTACAAAATCATTTGTTGAAGAGGAAATTTGAATTTTCTCTAAGGTTGAAGTAGAATGTTAAGGAGTTTTCAGAGTTAAAATAAGTTTTTTTTCTACTAGAGGACGTCCCTGTAAAGAAATCAGTGGTACAGAAGTCAAGACATCATAGACCAAAACCTGATTTTTCCTTTCCTCTTTTCTTAATATTCTTCAGAGTAGAGAAGCAGATTAACAAGGGGAATAAAACTCTGCATTCCTTCTATCTTCTCTGGGTGTCTAGACCAGTAAATTGGACAAATTTGTATCTGTCAGCCAACATTTCTACCTTGAGGAGAACTGTTTCGCCTGAATCAGCTTTATATAAAGTATTTTGGATTCAGACAGCTCTGGTCTAAGGGTGGATAATTTCACCGACTTGGCACTAAAGCGTTGTAGCTTTGTCCTGATCACGAGGGTCACTGTTGAACCCTAAGACCCTTTTAACGAAGTATTTTTATCTTGTCACAAAATATTTCTTATTTGCTTCAAAATAGTTTCTTTTAGATTCTATAACGTTTTCTGACCAATGATTTTGTATTTCCAGAGAAGATATAATAAAAATATGATAAAAATAAAATCTTTATACACATCATTAAAATTATTGCATGTGGCACTGATAAACATTATTATTGTTAAAAGAATAATTTTATTTTGTTAAAAATTGTATATTTATATATAACAAAAATCATTTTAAAAATAGCAATATTGTTGGAAATAATAATTTTCTTTTTTATAATCGATGTTTATAATTTCTTTATTTTAACAAACCGAAATTTACCTCATAAATATGTAAATCATAAGTTAATCATAAATAGAAATAAGTTTTGTGTTGTGTAAAATTTGTGTGTGAAAACAAAAAAAGAAGAACTGGCCTAAATAACGCGGGCAAACTTACTCATTTAGGTACAACCCATAACTAGAAGTTAGATTTCTCCCCTTATGGGTTAATTTCTAACTTAACTAGTCAAGTCAGTCACACGTCATAAAGGCGGGGTTTAATTACCCATAATTTAGGGTTATTACAATTGTCAGTAATAATTAAATGCAACCAAGAGGAAACGTAACAAATTATAAATCTAGACGAAATAATTATGTAAAAAAAAAAAAAANATATTGGTCACTTAAAAAAAAAAAAAAAAAAAAGGTTCTATTATTATCGGAAAGATTATTATATTTCTACAAATTTCGCGTTTCGTCATTTAATTATTCTAAAGTCTGAAAAACACAAAAAAAGCTCTGAGTTGTGCTTTTTTCAGTTATCTTTTGCAAAAGTATGTATACTTAATATTTGTAAAAAAAAAAAAAAAATTAAATTAAATGATCGAAAGAAAACAATAATTGCAGATATCAATCAAATTATTGTTTTTCTAAAGTTATAAATAAACAGGCTGATATAATTCTCATGACGGAGAAATTTAAGCAGATTTTGGAATTGACAATGATTATTTTTGTAAATGTGTCAAATCCAGGTGAGGGGTTGTTCGGCTTCGTGTCACGTTGTCTTGTCATTGTCAAAATCCAAAGGGAATCTATTGTAGCGTTGCCACGTGAATTTGTCGCTAGAGGTTTAGGGGAGGAATACCACGCGTGATTTGGGGGGTTGAGACTATCTTTCGATAAATAGAAGGGAACCCTTGTCAGTTTCAGGGTCTCTGTCATTCGCATTCTGACTGACCGTTTTGAATCCATCCTTTTTTCAGGGAAATATGAAGCCCCTGGATATGCCTAAATATATGCCTGAACTGGATATTCAAATAGTTACATCATATTTTCAGTGTAAAATTTCTCTCAGATTCATTTATGCAGAAAATAAAATCTAGGACGAGAAAAATTATGAACAAGTCTGCAAGGAAAATTGGTATTAAATACGTCAAGAAAATAAATACCGAATACTTAGCCATATAACTGTATTAGCGTATAGAATTAAGAGAGTTTTAAAGAAAATTGGGTTTTAACGACTGAACGAACCATATTGTGAACTCCCAGGGACCTTCAAAATCCTATACTGAAATTACAACAGAATTATCTGTTTTAAGTTAAATGGTATTTTTTGTTCAAATGGTCTTTTCTTTCTAATTTTCTTCTTTTTTCACGTGTTTTGCTAATTAATGTCATATATATTCAAAACAAATAAAGATAATATGATGCTGTTTGCGGTATTAGAAAGTGCATAGATTTGTCTTTAAGAAATGTTTCATTAAGTTAAGATATTGGATGTCAAAACATATTTGTGTTGCAGAATAATTTAAACCTGTGGTTTTCGTGTTCACAATACGTCTCTTCTTACTGCTTTAGCAAAGTGCAAAGCTAATTAAAATTGGCGCATTTTATAAGCTTGAATATGATATTTTGGCCACCCAGATAACTTTTGTAGTATGGCTTCAACAGCCCTAAATCCCTCCCTCAAACAGTATATTTTTTTCATTTTTTAAGTTTTTGGTGGTGTATTCATACTACGGAAAGTTTAAATTTTAAATTAAATCAAATAGGCTCCAGCACCGGGAATCAAACCACGGGCCTCTATATTTCTGTTACAGTGACGGGCCTCTATATTTCTGTTACAGTGACGGGCCTCTATATTTCTGTTACAGTGCTCTGACCAACTATATTTTTTAGTGAAACAGCCGTTCAAGAGAAAACTTTTGTTCTTCGTACCCCGTACCCCTGTGTACCAATTTGGACCATTTCAGATTTATACCTTCCTGTGGTTGGCCACTATGACCGTGCCAAATTTTGTGCAGATCGGTTCAGCCGCTCAGGAGGAGTATGCATCAGAAAAAATGCAAAGTGTAGTATACAAGAGTAGCATGCAAGTGTAGTATGCAAGTGTAGTGTTATAAGAGCTTCGCTTCGCTCAGCTCAATAAATAATAATAATAGAAATACATCAAGGCTACCCTAATAGGGACAAAAAAGCTCAGTTAGGAGGTCACCTAAATACGCATTTCTATTTCGACATCTAGATTAGGGGCACCCTGTATATTACAAATAATATGAAAGCAAAGAAAGATAATTGCTGAAAATTATGACATCAAGAGTAACTAGTCAAGGGCTTACAATTATTCCTTTCTGTGAAGTCTAAAATCTTACCACAGAACAACTCTCTGTTAGGTAATAATATGGTTAGAGTGGTTAAAAGAAAAAAAAAACCCGGCAATTTAGACAGAAGCTAAGACGTGGGGGTGAAGATGTCAGGCCAGAGGCTCCCATTGTTCAACCAAGGGTGCCCTAATTATGGGCCGGGATGAAAAACTGGGGCGCCCCGGGCGGTCCTAAGCGTAGCGTCCCTCCGACAAGGAAAAAACTTGAAGAAAAATTACAGTGTAAAGAGGAAGGGAATGAGGGCTTCTACTTTTGGCCCTTTATTTTGGGCCTTGAAAGATTTTCTGCTTCTCCCTATAGAACCTTGGTTCTCTCAAACTGGCCCCTAATTAAAATCTGCCTTTTTTTCTAAAGAGGTGCTCACATTATTATAAATTCTTTGTGAGTTTCTCTCTCATTCTTCAGTAAATACTTTAACATCAAAATTTACCCTTTATTAAAAAAAAAACCTTTTTCCAATTATTATTACATTAGAGTCAATTTGAAATGTTTTAATCACTCTGATATATATATATATATATATANTATATTTGTAAAAAGAAGCCGTGAAAGATAGGTCGTAGCTTTTAATTTTAATGACCCAATCAATAAATAAGAATAAGGTGGTACATAAAGTCCCACATTTTTTTCTAAATTAATGTAAAAAAAAATTCAGTGAAAAGAAAATATATACCTCTTGATACATCATGGTCAAATTATAATTCAAACATCAAGATACATGACACAAGGGACATGAAAAAGAATAGGCACATATTTACCTATATGTTTTTTTTTTTTTCTTCTTCACTGCTTTTGCTATTTTTGCAGTATGTTATTGCCTTATTGCTATTTTTTAAAATAAAAAAAAAATTTCCACTACTTTGTATTTTTATTGTAAAGGATTACTTGGATTAGTGTGCATTCGTGAGTATATTTTAATAAAATAAAACATTTTTTCTTCTTTTCGTACTGTTACCTTAAATTCATAATCAGCGACCCTAAAAAAAAAACGTTGGTTAGATGTTTAGGTCTTAATTTATGTATAATTATCACGAATTTCGTAACAAACAGAAGGTTTTTTCCACCATCCTAGGGCCGCCATTTTTTACTTTTTTATATTTTTGACTTCAGATTCGTAATCAGCGACCCCAATAACCCTTATTACTGGCTTGCAATCTAAAATAAAAAATAATGCATAAAAGATATTCAAACTCAAAAGACGGCCATTTTCGTTCAAAATGTGGCTTCTGTTATAGCTTTATTGACTCCACTAGTATGTATTGTATATTATTGTGTATAATATTAGTAAGTAGTTTTGTTTTGTTTCCTTATTAATTGATTCTTATTGGTAAGTAGGGTCTTAAGGAAAAAATTACAAGCTCACTTTTGCGATATTTCGACCCCTCTTTGGGTCATCTTCAGGCTGAAAACCATATTTATTGTTAGTAAATCTTATACAGTTGTTATATTTTGTAACATAATACATAATTAAAAATGCTTTCTATATCTACCTGGCTAGAAGATTACTATTTCATCTTTTAGTTTAGTTTTTACAATGTTAAATTTCTTCTAACCTAGGTGGCTATTGTCAATCTGAAATTATAAATCTCTGTTATAGGGTTGGCTCATGTTAAGTATAATCCAGGTTCTATTGGGAATTAATTATTTTGTACTTACTGTTTTGATATAATTCTTTAAAATTCATAGATATCCTATGATTGTCAGTACAATTTATTTGTTAAAAAAAGATATAGAAAGCATTTTTAATTATGTATTATGTTACAAAATATAACAACTGTATAAGATTTACTAACAATAAATATGGTTTTCAGCCTGAAGATGACCCAAAGAGGGGTCGAAATATCGCAAAAGTGAGCTTCTAATTTTTTCCTTAAGACCCTACTTACCAATAAGTGTATAATATTGTTAAAGGGTATCACGGCTAAGTGCCGATTTGTAAAATTACATTCAATGTTACTGGTAGTATAAAAAGTATGAATATTCTATTTATTTATATGTAATTTACAATAAATGGTTATTATTATATTACAAATATAATCAATGCAACTAATATGAAAACCCTAATTAGGAATTTTTATTAAGCATTTGAGAGGGCTTGAAGATTGATGCTTTTAATCCATGACATCTACTCATACCAAATATGTTTGAAGCGGTAGAGACAGCGAAGTACAACAAAAATGGTGATAGAAGCGGAAGTGAAAAAAATGCGAGTGAAAGAAAAGTATTTTGTTTAATCACTGAAGCCAGCGTCTTGCACTAAATATGTATTGAATATTGAGAAAAAAGTTAATCGTGATGGGTTGATAGTTAAAGAGGATGGTTGTAGAGAGTGACTGTAAATCCTCACGCCCGGCAAATATATAATTTCACTACACAAAAACTTGCGCCAGGTTGACATTTTTCATGCCTGTTTAGAAATTTTACTTTAGGTGATACGTGAACGCTTCGGCGAATAACCTTGCCCAAAGAAATCGTCCTGGGCATGGGTAAAATGAAAATGTGTACCAAATTATAATTAAATTAAATTGGATCTACTTTTACTCATGTTATCATCATCGGCCGATTTCTTGACGGTCGTTTTTTTTCGGATTCACTCCCGGGCTCAAGAAGCTGTAACGAGCCTTAAGGAACTTCCGTTCCAAAAAACTAATTTGTTAATAAGTTCAGTTTAGAGCTTGTAAAAGTCTAGTTCCACATTTTATTTAACAAAAATATAATATTTCAAAATCAGTAATTTCCAAAGATTTTTTGTACAGAAATTTCCTTCAAATATTTTTTTTTTCTACTAAAGCACGGACTCGTATTTGATTTTTGTCGCTAATATGATTTTTGTCTCTAATTTCAAAGGATTTTTTTTCCTCTTATCACCGGAACTAATTATAGCAGAGAGGCGGAAAGCTGACTTTGAAAATAAAAAGTTATTTTGTGGAGAGGCTATTTCAGATCTAGATTGTAAATTATATATTAAGTTAGAATGAAGTACCGATCCAACAAAAATATACACTTGACAGGAACTACTCTATAATATTAATATACTTTAATTATGAAAAGAGATGAGGGAAGAGTCCAGATTAAAAGGCTTTTTGAATATTTAGAAATATCCATAAAACAAACATTGCGAAGTAATGTTGGGAAAACATAACATGTTTTATTAAAGGAATTGTAGGATGAAGAGTGATAGCTGACATTGGTCTTTAATTATTTTAATAGATTTCTAATGCAGAGTTGGTTATGTATTTTATTTAATTCAAAAAGGGTAACGAAGTATACGCTTTCCGTTTATCTTCATTGAAAATTCTTTGCCCGACCAAATTTTATTTTATTTCTTGTTTTTAATTTAATTAAATGACTATAGACTTTTTTCGAGATATTTTAACCATAATTAAAGATGTTTTGAGGATTAGTGTCGAACAGAGGTTAAAGCAAATTTTCTAGATAATAATATAAAAGAAATTATATAAAAACAAGATATTAATAATGCTTTTATCTAATTTCACTTACTTAGGAGGTAAACATTTTGTAATCAATTTAGACCTCACTTTCTGAATACCTAATAGAAACCTGAAACTTTTAAAGATAATTTATTTTCGATAAATTTTTAAGTTTTGTTCGTACATTGATTAAAATTGAAAAATTTTCGGATACTTGTCATACATTTCAAAAAGTCAAATCCGCCTTATTTTTTCGTGTTTGTATGTCTGTGTGTCTGACTTTATAGCCGTAAAAGTGGCTAATCAAATTCGTTATATACCTATTGATTGACATATTGTAGGCTTTGTTTCATCGAAATATATTGGTTCTACTCAATATATTTCGATGAAACAAAGCCTACAATATGTCAATCAATAGGTATATAACGAATTTGATTAGCCACTTTTGCGGCTATAAAGTCAGACACACAGACATACAAACTCGATATCCATCAGACAAACGTACTTACAATACTATTTTTATTAACTTACTGAAACGATACAACGAGGATAAATTTGCAGAATACACGCTAAACCTTACGGACAGAAGCTTGTCTTTATGAAACGCGACTCGACGGCTCCTATCCTATAAATCAACTCCTTCTCCCCTCCAAAATCCTAACAACTCTTGGGCAAAGTCGGAAACCGAGAAGGTGGAAGTCTTTGTTCAGCACCTAACAAATGTTTTCCCCGCATCCTGAAGTCATAGACCCAGACCATGTAAATATCTAAAATAATTATTAATTTTGATTGCGTTTGTTTTATTATTTTGTTAATACAATTATAACTATTTTGGTCATTGTTCTTTATTTCATTAAGAATAATTTTAATATTAAGGTTACACTCATTTGATGTCTTATATATTTCATTAATTTCTTGTGATATTATATTTTTAATAAAGTTATCTGACATTTTATTGATTTTTTTATTTAGTTCATGATTATCAAAAATTCTATGTGAATTAGTTTTCACCCAATTTAAATGATTTGGGATTATGTTATTGTTTTTATGATGTTTAAGATAGTTCCTTTTAGATAATGAGTTACAAAGTTTGATAACATTCGATTTTAAAGTCCAAATGTTTCTTTTGTTTGTATTGTGATATCTGATATGAGTTAAATTTTTAAAAAAAATGTTTAGAATGTTTTTGCATTATTAATTAACTTATAATTATTGTTTGTTGTTATTTTAGATATTAAAGATTGATAATGACCTTATAAGAGGGTCGAAACGTCTCTAAATGAAGATTTAGTGTTTTTATACAACAACTACACCTTAATAATCCATCAAATTATTATTTAAGAATATACTTTAATTATGAAAAGAGATGAGGGAAGAGTCCAGATTAAAAGGCTTTTTGAATATTTAGAAATATCCATAAAACAAACATTGCGAAGTAATGTTGGGAAAACATAACATGTTTTATTAAAGGAATTGTAGGATGAAGAGTGATAGCTGACATTGGTCTTTAATTATTTTAATAGATTTCTAATGCAGAGTTGGTTATGTATTTTATTTAATTCAAAAAGGGTAACGAAGTATACGCTTTCCGTTTATCTTCATTGAAAATTCTTTGCCCGACCAAATTTTATTTTATTTCTTGTTTTTAATTTAATTAAATGACTATAGACTTTTTTCGAGATATTTTAACCATAATTAAAGATGTTTTGAGGATTAGTGTCGAACAGAGGTTAAAGCAAATTTTCTAGATAATAATATAAAAGAAATTATATAAAAACAAGATATTAATAATGCTTTTATCTAATTTCACTTACTTAGGAGGTAAACATTTTGTAATCAATTTAGACCTCACTTTCTGAATACCTAATAGAAACCTGAAACTTTTAAAGATAATTTATTTTCGATAAATTTTTAAGTTTTGTTCGTACATTGATTAAAATTGAAAAATTTTCGGATACTTGTCATACATTTCAAAAAGTCAAATCCGCCTTATTTTTTCGTGTTTGTATGTCTGTGTGTCTGACTTTATAGCCGTAAAAGTGGCTAATCAAATTCGTTATATACCTATTGATTGACATATTGTAGGCTTTGTTTCATCGAAATATATTGGTTCTACTCAATATATTTCGATGAAACAAAGCCTACAATATGTCAATCAATAGGTATATAACGAATTTGATTAGCCACTTTTGCGGCTATAAAGTCAGACACACAGACATACAAACTCGATATCCATCAGACAAACGTACTTACAATACTATTTTTATTAACTTACTGAAACGATACAACGAGGATAAATTTGCAGAATACACGCTAAACCTTACGGACAGAAGCTTGTCTTTATGAAACGCGACTCGACGGCTCCTATCCTATAAATCAACTCCTTCTCCCCTCCAAAATCCTAACAACTCTTGGGCAAAGTCGGAAACCGAGAAGGTGGAAGTCTTTGTTCAGCACCTAACAAATGTTTTCCCCGCATCCTGAAGTCATAGACCCAGACCATGTAAATCAAATAATCAGTGACCTTCATTCCCTTCTTCAGTTATCCCTTCCTCCAAAAGCCTTCAACCCCTCCGATATTATTTTTACTATTAAACAACTCCAATCAAGAAAATCTCCTGGCTACGATCTCATTACAGCTCAAATACTTAAACATCTTCCTAAAAAAGGCATCCTTTTCCTCACCTACATCTTGAACTCCGTCCTAAAAACCACACACTTCCCTACACAGTAGAAATTTGCAACCATTGTAATGATCCCCAAACCTTCCAAACCTCATCACCTTCCTTCCTCCTGTAGACCTATTAGCCTCTCTCCTCGCAATGTCATCGCATTGTCGATGCCATTGCTTCCTCCCTTGAGAATAAAAAGTACTGTTCAGCTGTCTTCTTAGACGAGTCACAAGCTTTCGATAGAGTATGGCATACTAGCTTGCTTTGGAAGCTCAAGGGCATCGACATCCTACCGTTCACCTATTATCTTATATTCAAGTCCTACCTCACTGACAGATTCTTTCGTGTAAGTCTTGGATCCTCCTTTTCCGTTATCTGCCCTGTAAGTGCTGGAGTACCTCAGGGCAGTATCCTAGGCCCTCTCCTTTATTCCCTATATACTTATGACATCCCCCAGCATCCCTCAACAACCCTTGCCATCTTTGCAGATGACAAGGCCATCCTTTTAGTCCATGAAAACCACCTTCTTGCATCCGATAATACCCAAAGTCACTTGTTACTCCTGGAACCTTGGTGGAGGAACTGGAGGATCAAAATAAACAAACAGAAAAGTGTGCATGTCACCTTTGCTCTTCGTCACGCCACATGTCCTCCAGTCATCCTTAATCAAGCTCCCAATCCTCAGTCCAACTCCGTCCGATACCTTGGCCTTACCCTAGACCGTCGATTAACATGGCAACTACACACAAAGACAAAACGTATTGACATCACACGAAGATTCAAGTTACTCCTCGGTCTTCTGGATCGCAGGTCTAAGATTTCTCTGGATAACAAACTTCGCATCTACAATGTAGTCTTAAAGCCAGCTTGGACCTACGGTCTAGAAGTGTGGGGCAGCACCAAGCCTTCAAATTCCCGTCGTCTCCAAATCCTACAGTCAAAAATTCTTCGAAAAATTACCGATGCTCCTTACTATGTTTCCAACTTTACTCTCCATGAAGACCTGAACGTTCCTTTTGTCCGAAATCTATCCGAATCCCGATATCGAAAGTTCCGTGAATCCTTGTCCCATCATTCTAATCCTCTTGTACAACTCATGTCCTCTCAACATATTCCAGGTAACCCTCCAAGACGTCTGAAGAGGCAGTGGCCTAGAGATCTACTCTCATAGAATATACCTTACATTTATTCATTGAAATTTAATATTATTATCTATTTCTTAAATTTTATATATATACATATTATTAATTTACTATATCATTACTTAAATAAATTTTAGTATAATTATTTTACTATATAAATCGCCAGAAAGTGTAGTCACTGGACTACTTCTTCTTCACGTTCCTCCCGCCATGTTAAACAAAATCATCATTATCACTTGTTACAATGAAATTATGTTTAGTTGTGTTAATCAATAAAAATAAAAATAAAAAAGAACCCAAGTTAATCAAAATTTAAAAATATATTTCGATTTTCATAATAATGTTGGTTATTGATATAAAATAAAATAAATATGATGAATTATCCCCCACAGTTTTTACGCTATAGGTTTTAAACTTGGTACAAAAATCAGTACCTGCATAAATGTGTATTTGAGTCACCTGGAAATTCAAATTTTTGATGTCATTAACCCATTTTGCTTAGTCAGAAAAAATTCATAAACAATTGTAACATTTTCCAAAAGCGCTAACATTTGCAGCAATTAAACTTCTTTATTAGAAAAAAAATGTCCACCGAATTTCGTTTTGATACCTTCCACCATTTTGAAACAATGGTGAATTTTGAAACAAACTATTATGTAAATAATTACTTAATTTTAACTATTTTGCTAACTGAGGTGAAATTTTCACCAAGTATACCTGTCTATAAGATAAATAATTTCCCTATATGAATTTTAACTAAATATCTACGAGTATAATAATATAACTAACTGAGATTCACGGAGTATTTTATTCTTGATAATGGAATAAATAATTTATAGACTTCTCTATGAAGGCATTTGAAACGAAACTATGATGGCGTTATATTTTATCACTTCACCTACATGATAGGAATAGGAAACATAGCTACTGAATCCTAGAATGAGCCCTACGCAGTGCGTGGGGTAAAGGCTAGTTATTAATTTTTTTCAAGTTAATATTCAGAAATTATAATTAATTTTTTATTTAGTTTTCTGTGGGGTAGAGAATACTAGGAGATGGTGGCAGGACGAGGAGAGAACATAACCCAATCAAGCGTAACACTAATGTGACACGGTAAAGGAATCACAAGCGGTAACACACTAAAACTAAACGTGCGGAGGCTAATATACGATATAAATTCCTTTTGCGACTCCTTGACCAAAGATCCCCACCTATCCCTTTATAATAAAATCCTTATTTATAATTCAATCCTTCAACCCATTTGCACCCATGGAATTGAGCTCTGGGGTTGCACCAAGGGCTCAAATTTCTACAGACTTCAATCCCTTCAATCAAAGATCTTCGAAAAATCACCAACGTTTCCCCACCATACGTTTCTATAACCTTAAAATTTACCACGACTTTAAAATTCCTTTTGTATATGACCTTGCTTCTATCCGTTATAAACAATTCCATTTCACTTTAAATCACCACTCTTATCCTTTAGTCAAATCCATGATATCCTTTCATATCCCTAACCAACCACCCCGTCGCGTCGGCTGAAGAGGCATTGGCCTAGTGACCTGCTACTATAGTTCAAAACCTCAACCGATGTAATAGATTAATATTACGCACGACAGAAGCTACCACTGGGTAGCCTCTCCTTTCTTGATAATCCACGTCACTCAATCAAATTGTTATCTTTATTACTAATAGCAAAATTAAATTGCAAGTAACATATGGGTCATTCTCCAAATAGAGTTAAATTTGAGTCCAACTAGTAATGTTGGGCAGTTGAATTTAATAATGACTTGGACATTTTTCTTTTAGGAAACATAATTCATGCTTTCACAAATTAAATGTGTATCATTGCAAAATCTAAACAGATAGTATTTTTAAAAAAATTCTTAAATACTATTTTTTTCATTCCCCTGGATGTCCCAAGGTCCAGAAATGATTAAAAATACATAATATCTTATATATATTAGAATTGTAAATAAAAAATGTTTGTATATAATTCCCATACCCGTAATAACTATTTAATAAACGTTGTTTAAAAAATTTAGAATTAGTTTCTAGGTAACCTAAAATACCAAAATGTAGTGCTTGTCCCATAAGTTTCACTTCATGCCCAGTTTAATTTTCTTAGTTTTTGGTTGGAAGACTTGTCTGAATGCATCAGCTGGCTCTTACTGGCAAACCTGACTCTTAAATATAACTTGTCACTTTTTGTACGGAGTGCTGAATAAAAGTTGTTTTCGTAAAAGGTATTTTAAGTTCTGTGATTTATGGAATATTTTTATTAGCTTTCATTACCCTGGCATCAACTGTATTGACAGTCATTTCTTCACAACATTGAATATGGTTAATTTTTTATTCTTTTAAGTCATATTAACAAATATTTTTTATGTTTATTTATCAACGTAATGCTTTGAGGCCCAGCGGACATTTTTAGTTAAAACTTCATTCCCCTGCCTTTTATTCCCCTGGTTTTTTTTTTTTAAAGAAACATTACCAGGGTAATGAATTGTGTACAGGGTAATGAATTCTTACTTATATTTTTACCCCCGGCGGCAGTAAATTTAAAATTTAGGTTAACTACGGAATGGTTAGCATTTATGAATGATGCTTTACGTGGTAACCATGTCGTGCTATAGTGATTAGATACTGACAAAAATGGCTCGTTGGCCACTTTAAAAAAAAAAAAAATTGGGTTCAAAATTTTCCTCTATTTGGAGAACAACCAATATATTTAAAATAAATATACGATCCACTATTGACTAATTTATTTACTTAATTATTTATTTCCTAATTATATTTTAAATCAGCTAAAGTTATTTTGATTTTATACATAGGTAAATAAATGTACCGTGTCAGCAAAATTTAATGAGAGCACGGTTGAAATTATTAAGAGGCCCTATAAAGAGAATTATCTGTGGGCTACATTTGACCAATCATCGAAATTTGTTATAGATGGTATAGCCACATTTAAAGATAAAAGCGTTTGTGGAAGAGAAACTAATGAACACTATAAACTAATGAACTTATAAGGGCCCGAAAATGGGTTAATTATGACTTATGACCTACCATTCAAATATCATGAAAATCGGGATATAATATGGTGATTGAACGACATACCGACAGACCCGATATACCGACATACAGACAAACACGAGACAGTGATTATTTAATTTTATTTAACTATATGTAATAGTTTATAACAATAGCAATATAAATCTCGATCAAAACCAATTTTCTAAAGTTAAAGAATAAATCAAATTTAAATCCTACAAAACGAAATAGACATAATCCCTTGAATTTATAGATATATATCTTTTATGTGGGCAAACAGTTAGAGTATATAATCAATTAAAACTAAAATCCAGTGTAAATAAGCAGAGTTGAATTTGGTAAGAGGTGAAGCTAGACTCGGGTAGCGGTTACCTAAATTCCTCTTTACTAACCTTCACATCGGATTTACTTTAGTCAAATTAACCTTTAGATTCTACCATTCCGAGAAATATTAATTTTAATATTACACAAAGGAAGGGTTGAATTTACACAAACTATCATTAGAAAGACCCTTTTACAGCAGAAATTAAAAAAATACTTAATTTAATTAAAAGTAATAAGGTAGAATGAATTAACCTTGTGTTTTCCAGTGTAAAGACAGAAGATAATATATAGAAGGATAATTGTCTATTAATTAAAAAAATGGGTAAATTTCGAATGGAGCTTATACAATGGAATAATTGCTTCATCCTTTTAGTCGATTAACAAATACGTTACGAATTAAAACCAAATTAAAACATATTTTACAACATCAGGGCTATGTACTATACTAGATTTGTTTAAGTTATGAAATATAATACTACAATCCTAACATGAAGACGTTTTAAACGGTATGATATAGAAACTATATGAAGGAACTAATTTTTTGACTCAATGTGGTGAATACACGATGGAGTTGGAGAGTAAAGCCTCGTTCACACGATGACACTAAATGCCGCGACGTTCAATGCCGCGACATTAGTGTCGCAGAGTGTAATCATATGAACAGTAGATGTCACGGCACTAAACGCACTATGGCTATAACTAAGCTAAGACGCTGAGTTTCAAGCAGTGTCACAGCATTAAATGAAGCGATATTAGTGTCATCGTGTGAACGAGTATTTAGTCACTAGATAAAAGGGTTTACTGTACATGCACAATCAGGTTTGGGTAAAACGGTGAAGTAACGCATTACAAAACCACTTAAAAAACTAAAATAACAAAAATATACATAGGTATAACAAATAACTACACAAAATTGCAAAGAAAAATTGCACAAACAAAGAAAAATCAAACTAACATGATATAAATAAATTTCGTCGTGGTGTAAATACATTTTCCGAAACTTGTTGGTTTAACTAGGTTGTTGTTATCAAACCTCACTTCACTAATGTTATTCTAATCTATAATTTTAACAGTTCCTAATTCAAATCGTAATTAATAGGTTACTGTTATTTTGGATTCGTTTAATTTCTTTTACACGATAAGTCTAGGGTTTGAGAATGTGGACGTATCTGTCAAGTTACGGTTGAAAAGTTTTTTCCACCCATTGCCTAGTCTCGGGTTCCCCTCGGAAGGTGGTCCCTCTACCTTATTTATCCGTGACGTTATGTATATCCTAGCCAGAGGAGAAAATGCAATGTTGTCAGTGTATGTGTTCTTCAGTGTAGGGTAGAGTAGAGGGACGGCTCGGCACCCTGGCACGGTACGGAAATGAGCAAACTTTCTCCAAAAGCCCCTCGACTCTGCAACCCTACACATTACACATCTACAGACTCCTCACATGAGCTTTAAACTGCCCTTAAAGTTAACGACCCCATCAATCCCTGACCCTAACCTTACTAAAAGTCACATATTACAATCACTGAATAGAAAAGGGGGAGAATGTTTGTTAATTCTACTCTTTGGCATATTGTTATTTTAAATAATGACACATCTGTCTCTTGAAATTCCGACTATTGTCTCATCGTTTTCATTTATTCGACCAATGATTATTTGGGTTAAATTTAGAATCTCTGGTTCGTCCTTTTGTTAACATGATTTTGTCGAATTGTTCTTGAGTCAAGCAAAAAGTATTTAACATTTAACAAATATTAAACATGTCCTCTGCTAACTGAATATTCCATTCATTTTTTTAACCTAAATGTTTGGACTAAAAAACTAGGTTTCAAGCGATTTGCTAGTGCTATATCCAATCGACTGTGCAGATCCCCACGAATAGAGACTTTTTAAATGTGGTAACGGAATATGGTCCAGCCAAAGTTATCAAATAATCCTATACAAATATTTGTACAGTAAATTAACTTTTATTTAGGTAAAAATGCCAATTGGTGTATATATTCCCTTCCTCCA
>KZ651619.1:330443-341895 GCA_001010745.2 Gerris buenoi
CCCCCCCCCCCGGTTTAAATAAACCAGAGTGCATATAATTTCTACTCACATTAAGAAGAATTGAAGAATAATTCTTAATAATTTGCACCTTTAATAAATCTGGGATACTTAGACCTCTCTTCAAGGGTTATTGAAATTAGATAGAAAAGAAGGCCCTAAGTCAAGTTAAGAAACTTGCTGTAACACCGTCTCTTGATTCCAGATACTCTGTGACGTGTTATCGGATTTATACCTCAGACTAGCCCTGACTTATTTAATTCAAAATTTAATTCTATTAGCTACAAATATTTGACTCAATACATTTAAATAAATTGTTTCTGGGTTGTTTTCTTAATCTTTCTGCGGACCACCTGGAACAGCCCCACGGACCACAGGTTGGACCACTGATTTATACTATTGATTTAAAATTTGGTTATTTGAATGGAGTATCTGGAAATAGAAAAGATCTTACACCTAACTAAAGATACAACATCCAGCCCAAATGTTGGCAATATACATAGACAACTTGAATTGGGTCATAATCCAACATTTTAATTATTTAATTGATTTTTGGGGGTATAAGATGAGTAAAATAATGGAAAATAAATAATCTATTATAGTACGATATTTAGAAGTTAAGGCAAAGAATTGAATACAACTTTTTGAGTCCCTTCTGTCTTTTAATTATCCTGTGATTGAGTACCTATGTACATAATGATGCTAACACCTACAAAACAATCCAGAGTCTGGATCAGAGATAGGAGCGTGATCGTGACTCAAGCACAAGTATAATTTAGTTTTGCATTAATTATATGAAGACATATTCATCAAAAAATCATGATTTATATAAAATCATAAGAGTTTAAGACATTTGGTTAACAGACATTCATCTCAGATATAGGGATGAAATATATCCTAGTAGTAGTAGGTTCTAGTACTTGTTCTAGATAGGCATGACAAACGACTTCTTCAAAGCTTGTGGACACCCATATTTAGGCCCTTTTTACTAGCCACCTAGTTGACTTCTTGACTTCATACGTCATACCTACCGCTGAAGGGAGAATAGTATGATGATTAGTGAGCCATGTAAATCAGAGGACTCAGGCATGGGATCGAACCCACAACCTTGTGCTCTCTTAGATTTATTGAAGAACCAAGAAGACATGACATGTGTCATGTGTCTAAAGCCACGCTACGGCCAAACTGGCTCCAAAAAAAAATAAAAATAAAAATAAATAAAATACCTCAATAGTTATTTACTTAAAAAAAAAAAAAAAAAAAAAAAAAATCCTGAAGACTCATAAGGAAAAAATAATATTTACTCTCCTCTGGTGGGCTCATTAGTCAGTGAGACCACTATATCACAAACTTTGACCTCTAGGGTTGCTAACTTAAGAATCAAGCTAGCGAAGCTCGTGGATTCCTAAAATGTCTCCTTTACTGCAACTTTTAATCTCTACCCCTCGCCCTTTTCCAGCAGTGTTTGTTTTACAAAAATATTAGAGGATTGATGAACTAGTCTACCCCATAACATATTGTTTTTGTACAGACTGGTCTGAAAGTTTGATTTACTATGATAAATTACAGACTACAGTCTAATATATTCTTACAGAATAATAGTCTATGATTCTTGTGTCAGCCTTACAGAATAATGTGCCAGTTGTACAATTTTATACAGGCATATAATTTTTTAATTCTTCTTGAGATTTTAATTGAAGTTAAGAAGATGGTATTTTGTAATTGTGTAAAAAAATATATCAAAGCTAAGTAATTCTAGCATTCCAGTCAAAGAGACCAATGCAAGATAACAAATTCATGTGCCAACCAGAAAGTTAATGGAGTGATTAAATTTCATTCAAATAAAGAGAATTATTTTAATTAAAATATATTAATATATATAAGTATACATCCATGTTGCAAATAAATATAAAATAATTTTTTTTTTTTAGTTCAAACATAAAATTAATATCAACAATTGTTTTTATTTTATTTTTTTTTTTTTGTCCGTAGCTTTAAATATTATTTTTAACACTGAATCATATTGAAATATAAACTCCCCGTCAAAATTAACGCACCACTTTTATATTTTTATGCTTACACAAAAGCCGTTGAATTAGGATCTTTTTTCTATAGTTTTCATCTCGGGTGGACCTATTTTACCTCTGTCAATCATATCCACACTCCTGGAACCACCGAAAAGCTTGGCTGATTGCAGTGAGATGCACTCCTAGTCGACAACCAACCTTCTAAGAAAAGCCTTTCTTAAACCATCACTACGGGTTTAATCGCTTCTTCCATAGTAAAATTTTGAGGTGTATTCATGTTGACACATACAAGCAACAGTATTAATGTAATAAATACGTGAGAGCTCTCAATTAATCAATGACAAATAACAGTGAATCATTAATGATGATGATTAAATATAATTAATTATAATGATTAAATATAATTAATGATGATGATTAAATACGATTAACGATGATGATTAAATATGAGATGATGAATGATGATGATTACTAATGACTTATTAATCATCAGTAAAAATTAGAGATACTCAAAACAAAGAAATATAAAGGTGGTGCGTTAATTTTGACGGGGAGTGTATATATAATACAGTAAAACCTTATTGTAAAGGACATCGCTTATATCATACATTATATAACAATATATTATTATTATATTATGAAAACTTATTGATTACTGACTGAAGAAATAAGAAGTAAACAAACCCAGCAAAAAGATATATTTAAAAAAAAAAACAATGATTGTGAGCATTTATCATGAACCAGGACCTTCTTGTGTTAAAGACTAATGCAGTGACTGTGTACACATATTTTTCTATTGACTTCTGTTTAAGGCTGTTGGCTATTGTTTATTTTATGTGAGCAAAAGTCAGGGTGGACTGATTGAAGTCACATTTGTAGTTTGAACATAATTTTTTGGCACCCTAACTTTTGGTCACCCCTGTTTAACAATAACTTTTTACAGCTAACTACTGTTCACATTTTGATGCATTTACACCTTTCTTTGTTGTTTTTTGAAATAATTTGAAATAAGTTTATTATTTATTAATCCTTATTGTTATTTTAATTATTTTTATGAAGACAGTATTTTGTAAATGTGTAGAAATTAAAATAAAGTGGATTAATTCTACCAAAGAAGTCTTTAGGCCCAATAAAATGACGCTCTACTGTGATTGAAATATTTCTTCAAACATGACAATTTTAATTGCATTTTCAATAAAACATAAAAAATAAATATATGAAATAATTAATTAATTAATAAAAAATTAAGATTAAAAATTAGCTCTTTTTATTAATAACTAATAGTACTATTTAGTATTTGTTTTTAAATGTACTTTATTCAGTTAGTATTAACACGAAATAGTATAGTTAAACAATACATTATTAGTATTTGTATTTAAAGTACATAATTTAGTTCATAAAATTAATTAGATTATTAATTCAAAATTTTGACCTCTTACAAATTCTAAATAATAAGAAATAATACTAAATAAATATTATACATAAAATAACTAAATAAGAGGCAGATCAAAGTTGATTTTACAGTTGAAATATTTTTATTATTTTCTTAGTTAATTTTTAATTTATGAGTTTTTGGACTGACAGATGTTTAAGGAGTAGAGGAGGATGTTATAAGGTGAGTATTATTATGGTGCTATACTATGTGTTATTTTATAGCCTTATTCATAAAATATGTGGACCAAGAAAAAACTGCTAAAAACTGGTTTTGATACCTTTGGAAAACATTAATGGATTTTTTCAAAAAATGAAATATTAATCTAAAGAGGACTAGACTATTTTCCCCTAAAAATGTAGTAAAAAAGCTATAAAATTATTTATTTAATTCGGTATTTTAACTTTTGTGGGTTGTGGCTATTTTCCACTAGGTGCCTCCAGACAAGTCAAGATTATTGGAAAGAAGTTCCTTAGTTCCTGTTCGGGGCCTGGGAGTGAATCCGAAAAAACAGCCAAAATCACCGTCACGCAAAAACCGTCACGAAATCTACTGATAATGACGATAACTTGTGTAAAAGTTGACTGATTTAGCTGAAATTTGGTTCATTTTACCAATGCCCAAGACAAGTTCGTTGGACAACGTTATCCACCCAAGCGTTCACGCGCAACGCTCGCGTAACGTAAACGTCAAATTTAAAAATTTGAATTTTTGGACGGGAAAATTATTTAATGACACAAAGAACTTTTTTAAAAACGTTTTTTTTTAGTAAAACAAACACCGACACTGCTATGAAGTGATAAAGAACGCTAAATTTATTAAAGCGGACCAAAATGATTAAAATAAAGAAAACAACGTTTTTACCGATATCTTACGTTCTAACATAACGATTTTAATGAAACTTTGTATACATCACCTATAGTACAATTGAAACAAGCATGTAAAATTTCAACCTGATACAAGCAAAAGTTTTTGTGAGTTAATGATTTATATTTTAATTTTAATATTTAATTGGATTAATTTGACGTCGGCGTTTGTGGGGACAGTTCTTTTTTGTTCTACAACCATCTGCTTTAACTATAAATGTATCATTAACTTTTTTCTCAATATACAATGCATTATTTATTGAAAGACGCTCACTTCAATAATAAAAAAAATCTTTTCATTTAATTTTGCCTCCGCTAGTAAAAATAGTTAGTTACTTATAATTTTGTCTCTTTTCTAACTCTACCATGTATACGTAGTTATTACTGTGATTTTATAATTTATATGTAATGAAAAGCGTAAGGAACTTCGTTCCTATCACACCACATCCGTCCCACGACACCACTCATATTTTTTTTTCTTGTTAGCTTCTTTGTCTACACATTACTGGTTTTATTGCTATTTTTATTTATTTATTTATTTTCTTTATTTGTTTATTAGTTTACTCCTTAGCTGGTTAGGTTCTTAAAATTTTGGCTGGTTAGTTTGTTCACTTGCTACTATGATTAATTGTAGTCTGGTAGATTATTTTACTCCTTAGGTGGAAAGCTTTTCTGTTTTTTTGTTTACATTTTAGTTTGTTCACTTGCTACTATGATTAATTGTTGTCTGGTATATTATTTTACTCCTTAGGGGAAAGCTTTTTTGTTTATATTTTAGTTTGTTCACTTGCTACTATGATAATTTGTTGTCTGGTATATTATTTTACTCCTTAGGTGGAAAGCTTTTTAACATGTTTTTTGTTTACATTTTAGTTTGTTCACTTGCTACTATGATTACCGTAAAATCTCGTGTATAATACGCACTTTTTTTTACCTCTTTTTTCCTTCTAGGAAAAAATTGGGGTGCGTATTATATACGAGTGAAAAAAAATACTTCGTTTACAACTTAAATTTTACCTCAATAATTGAAAAATAATAAAAAACATTAAGGTAAACATACTTTTTTTTTAAACAAAAACTGGTACTCTCATCGTATATATTATTTGGTTATACAATACTTATTTTTATTCTCTTTTTTTTAGACAGAAAGACTTGTTATCATCATAGTTATGTTATTTTATTTCGCTATTTGATCAAAGTCATTGATAAAAGTAGATAGAAGATCATTTTTTTGTTCATCTCAAAAACCGGTACCGCCGTGAGATTACACTTGTGATTACACCATGTGATAACACCGGATTGATAACAAACGACTGATTTCAAAGGCGGCCCTTCTACGAATTTATTTATTTTATAAGAATGCACCCAGTTTTCTTATAAAATAGACACCTTATTAGCCATCTGATCTCGCAAGTAAAAATATTACGTAATAAATATTGGAAATTAAATGTAAAATGTGCAAAATATATCATTCTAGGTACGTATTATAAACAATTTTTTTTCTAAAATTTGACGAAAAAGTCGGGTGCGTATTATACGCGAATATTTAATTTTCCCCAAATTATAGCTCAAAATTTTGCTTGCGTATTATACACGGGTGCGTATTATACGCGAGATTTTACGGTAATTGTTGTCTGGTATTTTACTCCTTAGGTAGAAAGCTTTTTTGTTTACATTTTAGTTTGTTCATTTGCTACTATGATTAAATGTTGTCTGGTATATTATTTTACTCCTTAGGTGGAAAGCTTTTTTGTTTTTTTGTTTACATTTTAGTTTGTTCACTTGCTAATATGATTAATTGTTGTCTGGTATATTATTTTACTCCTTAGGTGGAAAGCTTTTTTGTTTTTTTGTTTACATTTTAGTTTGTTCACTTGCTAATATGATTAATTGTTGTCTGGTATATTATTTTACTCCTTAGGTGGAAAGCTTTTTAACATGTTAGTTTGTTTACTTTTTAGCTTGTTCGCTTATTACTTTCTTTTATTGTTATCACATTGGTTTGTTTACTTGTTGGTTAGCTCATTAGTTTACAGTTTAGTTTGTTCATTAGTTACTTTGTTTTATTGCTATCTTGTTGACTTGTTTATTAGTTAACATTTAGCTGGTTACTTGTATACTTGTTGCACAATCATATCCTGCTTCAGCCTGCATTGTATAATTTATAAAAATTACAGCTAGAGTTTAACTGAAGCAGCTGTTAATTTTTTGAATTATAGAATAATAACTATCATATTGTTCATTGGAAAAATATAAAAATATATACAAATAATACTCTACTATCACATAATACAGTTTGAGAGGGTTTGCGATAAAAAACTGATTTTTAAAGCATCAGTCTTTCTTTCTCATGCCAAGCTGGGGAAAGGATGATTTAGGCTGTGGTTGACTCATCTTAGAAGTAATAAAGGTGAGTGGTGAATAAAGGGATGACCTTTCCATGGCATTAATATGGTACAACTTGACTTTCTCTCTGGTGACCCAGCCCTCCGCCTTGCCTGAGACTGCCACATCGCTAGTCTGACCTGCTATTTGATGGCTAAGCACCACAAATACAGCCTGTAATCAATACAAAATTTCAATAATAACAAAATGTAATAAAATTTAAATTAATATCAATGAGCATAAAGATTCAAATAATGAATATTATCACATGAAAATAAAAGATAAAAACAGATATAAAAAAGCACACTGTAGGGAGTTAAACTACAAATCACTCAGTTTCCAGCATAGTACTCTAAACTCTTCTACGATCTATGTTTGTTTAAGAGACCTGAATTGCATCCATGTCTCTAAGGCCCCCACACTAGAGATTCCAAGATCTGATACAAATGTCTAATATGTTTGCCAATAAAAGATTCAAACGAAACAAATCACCAGTCAGACTAAACTTCTGTTAGGCAATTCATATCAGATTCTCAAATTCAGCTACTAGGGATGGTTGGCCACCTAGATTCTGTTTCTGAGAGTAGCTGATGTTTGTTACATTGTGCTGTATAGGCTTTTTATCATTAATAAAGATTGCGAATCACTTAGGACGGAGGTGCAAGAAATGGAGAGTGGAAGCAGAGTTGAGAGGGAGGGTGAAGCAACTAAATCTTGATACTTTTTTTAATCTCATACACAAATCTCACTTTCGAATCAGATTCTAAAATCCTAGAGTGAATAGGGCCTTGGAGTTAATTCTCGTAAAAATGGTTTTTATATTCACCTCTTTCTTCTCCCGGACTTTGTCAATTTCTTTCTTGAGTTGAATAAGCCAGTCGAGAGATTCAGCTTTAGATGGGTTGAACACCAGAAGGAAACCATCAGCCTGGCAATGTGACGACTGAGACAGTTCACGAGCTAACGGACCTGTATCGTAGAACCTGCAAACAACACAAAGATTTAGCAAAATTAGTGTTTTAAAACCCCATAGACAAAGACCACTTAGGTGGGTTCATTCAAACAAACCTGGGTTAGGTAAATAATTAACTTCCTGATTATGTTATAATCTGAGAACAGTGACAGACTCACGAAAAGTTAGCAGTTTGATCGGAGGCAGTCTCCTAAACTCTTCTAATGGAATTATTGGCATACCAAAGGTTTGTCATCTAAGGCAAGCCAACTCTGGACAGCAAATTATTTTTGTTTAAAGATTACTCTGGGGATACCATTTTTACACCCATTTACTAGGCTTTTTCTAAAAATGTATCATATTAAACTCATAAAAATAACAAGACAATAAAAAAGAAAATTATATACCTGACTCTTTCCTTGCTACCCCTGTCAGTTTCAATATTTGCACAGTATGTATCCTCAATAGTCGGGCATATAAACTGCAAAAAATCAATACAAAAAATTAATTTAATATTTTCCTATACATGAACATAAATTTATATCATATGGATTCATAAAATTAATTGAAAAATTTACAAAATATTAAGCTCCAAGTCGCTTGTTGCAAATTCCTATTTTAAAAAAATAGTACTACAAGACCAAATGTCTCAAAGAAAGTCAATGGAATGGAGATGCCATGGAAAGCACTTCCGTGCAAGACCAGATTCATAACAGCTCTGTCAGACAAATTCAAATTTATCTCACAAATTCCTTTTTGTCAGACAAATTCAAATTTAAATTCCATAATATCTAAGTTACCAAATTGAATTATGAAATATATTTACTTATTTAATTTAATGTTTACTTAGTTAATTTCCATTGAATTTTTGTGCTGTAACTAAACTTTCTCTCTACATTATATACTACGTATGTAAGAAAATAATAAGAATAATGATAAAGATTTATTTTATAAAAAGGAACACAACTTGAATATAGAATAGTATGTAACTGTATTTTATTTTTATTTATTTATTTATTCAATTTTTAAGTTTTTGGTAGTACTTATACTACGGAACGTTTAAATTTTAATTTAAATCAAATTATAATTACTATTTACAAAGGGAGACAGTCAGAGAAAAATAGACCTCTGCGCCGGGATTCGAACCACGGACCTCCCCCTCATGGCTAGAGTACCCACACACTGGAAATGTAAATATTTGACTTATATAATTAAAATTATATCTAAAGGTTTCAAAACTACCCGTTACAGAAGAACAATCCTGTCTTTGACAGGCATTCTTACTGGACAAGGTTGACTAAGTTGAAATCTTTACTATTTGGTCTAGGTAAAAGCAAAGTGTACTCTCCTACGTACTGACTTTCCTTATTGAGCTAGAGAGGATGTAGTTATCTTTCTCCCTCTGATTGATCTACTTTTACACCTACCTTCTAAGGCTTTCCTATTAGCTCCTCACTACTTCGCAAGTGAAAAAAAAAAAAAAAAAAAAAAAAAAGAGAGGATGAAACTCCTTATCACTTTATAATCAACTGTACTGCAATAATAACTCGCCTAAACTAGGAAATCTTTGGCTTAGCCATTCTGTCTACTGAAGAACTAAGGCTACTACCCCCATGCAAGGTACTCAATTTCTGTGGGTCTGTTAGCCTATTTAGTGCATAATAAATAAAGTACTTTAAGAAGATTTACTATATTGGGATTGCACTTTGGCATGTGAGGTCGTACTGCTTGTATATTGATATTATTTGTTAAATTGCATAATTTATGTATCCTTTTTCATTTCATACTTTCTCGAAAAACTAGATAGGCTGCATCAAAGCCCAGTTAATTTACTGCATATACATATGCCCAAGATTAGCAAAATCGACCTGTATATAGGTGTGTCTTAAAATAGAGCACTGAATATGGAAAATGTATTAAGAGAAAACTTATGAAATGAAGAAGAATCCATAATTGGTGCATTTTTAATCAATATACAGAAAATACTTTAATTATACGTGCCAGTTTTTTTTTTCATTTCTATACATGATGCCCCAAATACGCTACCTCAACCCAAAAATGTGCCTGAGCCATGGCTGCTGTTGCAAATACTACAATAATACACTTGCTTAATAATGCATGACGCTTATGCACTCTTTACTTGGCGCAAATAGGGAGAAAAGGCAAGTAACTTTGACATTGTGTTTAAACAGTCTGCAAAAAACACAGCTGCTACTGTCAATACTTACGTAAAGAAATGTGGGCATTTGGACATCCATTATCCACTCAACAAATTTACAGCCAAGATGTAACCGTGAGAAACAACTATTTGTAAGCTAAATTGAAATTTTAGTTGTTAGTAGGCGAAAAGGGATATTATTCTAAAAGGGATATTATTTCTCGACTGTACAGAAGTGATAATATCCTCTCCCTTAGCCTAAAAGGAATATTATCTTTAAAGTGTATATTAGGGTTAATATCCCTTATATTTAGTCTAATAAAAGATCCAGATGTCTTGAATTTTATTACGAACATGGAAAAATAGCCACATTTTTTACTTTTACGAAATATTTCTAACAAATTTCGGGTTTGACAAAGAATTATCACGCTTGATATTTAAAATGAGCTTTTAAAAAACAATTTAATTATCAATAATTAAGAAACCAATCTCGCCTATTAACCTTTAATGGGACTTAAATTAAATATACGTGAAATAGGGCACTTGAAAAATGAAATTTTACAGATGAAACGTTAAAATAACGAAAGAAATTTGACTCACTCTTTGTTCAAATAGCAATTTTTTTTAATATAATAATCAACAAGCAATTAAAACTATATAATTACTTACACTTTCCTTCGTTATATTTCCATAAATCGCCTGCTCTAAAATTGCAGTTTTTCCGACACCTTTCATGCCAAATATCACAACCTTACTCGTCTTTCCCATTTTTAAATTAAATTCTGGACTATTAAAAGAATTTAATACACATATTTTACTTTGAATAAAAATTAAACAACTTAAAAAGAACAGTTATAATGAAATCACATGAAACTGTTTTGTTATTGTTTATCATATCAGCTGGTAAAAGGATTAAGAAACTAAAGACTAAAGAGCATTTATTCGCACAAAGCGTGTCGCTTTGTATGAAGTCTACAATTAACCTTCTTGCGGTTATTGCACAGGTTAAGTATAACTACAGAATGTTTTACAGAATGTTTACCAAAGAATGTTTACGATAAACTGTTAGATTTTGTATTTAAAGTTACATTTACTACTTTTGCTGTGAGGTGTATTATTTTCTTTTAACAGCTGATTTTGTCATAGTTCCAGTTCAATTGAAACTTTAGTTATTTTATGACATTAATAGCCCAGTCAAATTAGCCAAAATAGGAGAAAAAAATCCCGAAGTTTTGAAACTTGGCAGAGTTGTTGATTTGAGTGTCCTGTACAACATACTAAAAGTCCCCGAGGGTGGGGGGCGAGCGCGAGGTGGGGGGGCCCCCTGAAGGGCCATTTTTTCAGTTTTTCTCAATTATCTTCGAAAATATTGAGTTTAGCGTAAAACTAGTTATGTACAAAATTAAACTAGAGTAAATTATCTACCAAAAAGGTCCTATTCATTTTTTTCGTAGTGTCAATAGTTTTGGAGATAGAGGTGGGGGAAATATTTGGAAAAATTTAAAAATTGGGTTTTATGGTTTTTTAAAACAATTTAATCACAAATGGCTCATATATTGCGCCTTATATAGAGTATGTTAAGTATATAAATGATTATGTATGTTGTTTACATTCAAGGGCTGATCCAGGAGGGGG